>JAYXIM010037217.1:0-82938 GCA_037575425.1 Anastrepha fraterculus | reverse complement strand
TTTTGCATGAACTTAGTGTCAATGCACATTTATGTAACATCAAATGTTGAGTCACCACAATAAGCCTGTAAAATATTTATCGCGCATCAGTGATACTTAAAAAACAGCACTGCGTCTCTTCGTTGCTATTAAATAAATTCTGTATAGGAGCCAACAAATTTTCTGCGAAACTTTCAAAACGTCACTGACAGCTACAAATTTGTGATAATATTTACGAGTGCGTAACGATTCCAGGAACTGCACGATCAGTCAGCCATTTGCTACTATCATCAACCAGCAACCACCAGCCACAAACCAACCAATCAACCAGTCAACCAAACTCATCAACCGAAGCGTCGACGACACATATGCCACAAGTAAGCATATTTTTACAATTTTTTTTTTAGAAAATTTCGCATGAAGGTATATGGCCACATGTGGCAACTACATACATACTCGTACATAATCATAGCAAGTGCAGCAACAGCAACAGTAGCAGTCAAGTGCCAGCGGGCTACACACAACAGCAGCTATGAAGCACAATTGTAGCAAGCGTATAGTATTTGGTAACTTGCCACGACCATTAAAAACGTGCAACATATTCGCCTGACAACTTTTACAACTCGTAAATTATGAAATCACAGCGAAAAAAAATTATTAAAATCAGTACAGAAATAAGCAGCTATAAAATGTGTAGCTGCAAAGCAAAGCAAATAAAAAAGTTTAAAATTATTTATAAGTCGCATAACACTTGAAATACATACGTGCATAATACATATATCCATGCATGTTTCTACATATGTATAGTATGTATATGTAGGTGCAAATATAATATGTCATATGTAATTATGGTCTCAGGGCGCAACAAAAGTTGATTTATTTAAATTAAGTAAATGAAATGTTTATTGTTGCCATATGGGCGTTTACATTCTGTTTAACATTGGCTTTAAAGGGGCATGAGGGAGTGAGAAAGGCGTTTTGCAAGTGTGCATATATGCGTGTAAGCCAATTTTTGTTCTGAAATTTATATTACTCGCAAACACGCATACTCACTCGTGCACACACAAGGTGGCGCAAAATGAATCATCCTATTTTGCTTTTGATTCACTTTTTTCCTAATTGAAAATAAATGATTTTAAATGATGCAAATCTTTATATTGTCTTTTATGTATATATATGTATATGCAGTACACCATTCGCGAAAGTCACAAATCTTCCGATAGGCTGCTTAATTTTGCGCCACCTTGTATAACAGCAGAAATTATTGCAAGCAAACTCTGAAACCTATGGAAGGCAATAATTTGCTTTTTAATTGCAGAACTTTAGCTCAGAGAAATACAAAACAAATATAAAAATATATATTTACAGCCCGTAGCTGTAGCACGCCGATGTATGTATGAATTACATAAAAGGATAACAGCTCACCCATGTACAACTGTTATTGAAGGCTGCCCACCCGCATTGCGACCTGCAAGTGAACGTATTTTTTCATGCTAATATTTCTTTCATACACGTTGCTTTAACTAGAAACTTTTTTAACTGCTTTAGAAACAGAAAACAATAAAAAAATAAATTAAAAAAAAAACAAAAAGATACGAAAAAACACAAAGGGCGGTCGAAAGTGGAATCGACAAAATTTGACAGTTGCCTGTCAACGACTGATGGGTATGAGGCATATAAATACTAGACTTGCTAGACGATCACTAAGCGACCTAAAGAAGGAGACCCCCGAACTAGCAGTGCAGGCCAGAAGCTGGTTAAACAGACGTAAAAACCGAAGAAGCCGTGACGTGTATGCCAATTTGATTACGAAATCTACATGCGAGTTCTGGCCAAAAATAAAAATGTAAAAACGTAATCTAATAAAAGAATAATAAAACAACTGTAATAATACGCACCTACAAAATCATCATACAGTGAAATTATTATCTTTACCTTTGGGTGCTTGAGTCGTACAGACCATTTGGTGGTCTAAATTTCAAAGTAGAAGGAATAGGTATTTTGACTATAGTTCAAGCTATATTTAGAACGTAGAGTATGGGAGCACAAAACATTTTGCGAAACAAAAACACATTTTTAAGAAAAACAAAACACAAAAACTAATTGGTTACGAATTGTGGCTATTAAATGGCGAGACTGATGCTTTGAAGAAGAGTTACGCATGAGCCAGATGTTATGGACTGCGGTCAGCGGATAGCGTTCTCTTTCGATTGCAGAAACTCTCGCTTCCTTGAAGAAATCAGTTTAGTCAAAGTCTTCGTTCACTATAGATTAGTTTTTCCTTTTAGCGGAAAGTGGTTTACTTGAACGATAAGACCAGGCAATCCCCACGGAGCAGTAGTACAAAATTTCTGCTGATTTCAAGCCGCGAATTTAAATTAACTACAATTCTGCAATTTCTTGAATAAAAAAAAGACATTTAATATTTTTAAAACTATATAGAAGTTTTAAAAATTTCACGATAAATGCTGGAAAAATTAAAAAAAAATGTAATAAATAAAAAAAAAATTCGGATTTCTAAAGAAAAAATGATTCGGTTTAAAAGTTAAAATTAATTAAACTTAAAAACAGGTTGATTAAAACAATTTAGAATTTTTTATAATAAAACAAACACACAGATTATAAAAAAGATTTCCAAAAATGTCCGCAATTCGTATCAAACCATAACTATTAAAACAAAATTCCAAGCATTCCTTATATGGAAGAAAATGGGCAACACCGCCAACAAAAAATAAATTATCAAAAACCAGTCAAATTGCGTCACTTTAAGCCGGCACTAATATAGAAAAAGCTACAAAACTGCACAACCAGAAATTTTATCGAAATTCTGACCAAAAAGTTTGATGATGAAAATTTGTTGAAGTTTTTTAAATTTTGTAGAAAATTCGAAACTTTGTGTTACACATAAACAAATAAATTAATTTGTTAAAGCTTTGCAATACATCTCGCTGTTATTATCATGAAGACAGATATACAATAAATGAAAAAAAAATCGCGTTTGTTGAGGAAATGTATAGTTTTCGTTTAAGAACTCTTAAATATTAAAAAATGAAACCATTAAAAAATTTATATTTTTTTGCAATTTTTGAATCTGTTGAGCTTAGTCTGAATTTACAATTAAATGTATTCGCCTCATACCCTACATCAATTAAATTGTTGTTTTAAGTTTTTTTTTATTATTATTTAATATATTTAAATTTTCTGTGCAAAGTGATCATAGCATCTCATAGCATAAATCATTTTAATTAAATTTGAATTTTTTTGTTTGTTTTAGTTATTGATATTTTTACAATTCTTAATTTTTTATGCAGTTTCTGAATTTATAATGTATTTTTAAAAATGTATTCGCCTCATAGCCTCAATCATGTAAATTTTTCTTGTTCTTTCTTTTTTAATTTCTAATTTTTTTCCAGTTCTTGAATTTTGTGTGCAACATTTCAATTAAAAATCTATTTACCTCAAATCTCAAACATTTAAATTTTTATTTTTTGTTAAGAAACTCATTGTTTTTGTCCCACTGTGTGCACTTTCAATCTGACAATAATTTGCTGCAAGCACATTTGTACACATTTGCGTGTGGCATTTCATTAAGCACCACAGTCATCGACCGCATCTTCGTCGAGATCATCAACTTTGCAATCATCATTAAATTATTTTGTATTGAGACAAAAACATAAGATGTAAATACAAAAAAACCTAAAAAATTAAAAATAAAGAAAAGTTGTTGGAAATGTTAAAGAAGAAGAGTTCACAATAAAATAAACCTTAAATCAGTAAAATCCAATTGAATACGAAAGCGTTGTGGCAATGTGGCAACATGAGACGATATTCACATAAGTATGCCCGCATATGCATATACACACATATACAATTACATATATGTAAATGTTTTCATTTAAAACTTTGAAGACCTGAAGTATATATGTATGTGTGCATATGCATTACACAAATAACACTTATACCTACATGTGTTGTACATGTGTATGTGTGTAAGCACAAAGAAGCAAAGCGTTAATGCAATTTTATGCCTCAACGCCAGCGCAAATCACGAGTGCAAACATGCATAAAAGCATGAGAATGCTGCAAGCATTTATTACCACAATTACATATGTACGTATGTACATATGTATATATATTTACATGTGTGCACAAATAAAATTTTATACATATTTGTGTTTGGTTTGTATTTCTGCAAAAGCCTTGTAGTCGTAAAAGCATAATTAAAAAATTTCATACTTAAACGTCGTAGAGTGCAAAACTTCCACAAAAGTCCTTGTGGCAAGGCATAAGTATGTAATATTATATATACAGTAGCATGCCGCAAGTTAACGAACAAATATGCGTATAAATATTTTTTACTGTATTTATGTGTATCATAGCCCAAGTGCTTGCAAAACTTTAGTTGCAACAACCAGCGCCGCCACAAAATCGAACTTTGTCTTGCCACATAAGCAAGCAAGCAAAGTACCAAACAAAATTTGTGGCTGACTACCTCCTCTCGCCCGTGTGCAAGCGTATACTCACAATGAGCTTCCTGCAGCAAATTTGATGCTTGAAAACTTTTTTGTTGCACTTTCTACTTTTTATAACTGTTGCCTCATTGTAAATACGTGTGCGTTCGAGTGTGCGGCTGCGCCTTTCATTCCAGTGCGTTCGTGTGAGGATTATGGCTGAAAGCCACTTACCGCCAAGTATAGTATACCGCCCACTGTTTGTGCGCCCATAAAAGTTGTAGCGACCCCGCCGCTCAGCTCCGCATCGTGCCGCCCTTTCCGTCTCTCTCAGCCACTTGCCAGCCCGTCCGACGCGTCAACCGGAAACTGCGGAAGCTGTTTATCACAATTTTATGCGCTTTATTAATTATTGTTTATTGTTGAACTTAACGTACTTGTTGTTGTGGCTGATTTAAGAATTTGTTGTTTTATGTTTCCTTCTACTCACAAAAATTTTCCTTGAGATTTCCTTTGGCTGCCTTGGCGCCAAATTCTTGTATTAGTATTCCTCATCCTCCCACTCGCACCTCTTCTTCAAATCTCTTTCCCTCTCTCTATCGCATGCCCTGCTCGCGGCTTAGTCTCTTGAGTCATTTGTTTGAAGATATATTTTTTTGCAAATATTTGAAACTCGGGATTTTATGCTTTTCTCACAAAGTTTCATGATTACGCGCCTTAATGACTCACTTGCTCTGTGTATGTATGTGTGTATGTGTGAATAAGTATAAAATCGTGCCAGCTAATATTTATAATTGGGATATTTTTCGTGGAATGGCTGTGAAAACAATAAAATGTTGGCATTAATCCGCTAAAAAGTCAGCGAAGTGAAATTCATTTAAGAAGTGTCGAAAAGTCGTGAAAGTGGATGTATGAAGACGTAGTGAGTTTCAAGAGCTATCCTTATAATAATTTAGTGCGGAAGAAGGAGAAGTAATTTGTTTT
This sequence comes from Anastrepha fraterculus, assembly GCA_037575425.1. Taxonomy (NCBI): domain Eukaryota; kingdom Metazoa; phylum Arthropoda; class Insecta; order Diptera; family Tephritidae; genus Anastrepha; species Anastrepha fraterculus. The sequence goes on along the minus strand of JAYXIM010037217.1, from coordinate 77,524 downwards.
GCAAATTTATAGGCCATTTTTAGTGGTGATTAACATAACTGGTTATGATTTTACACTTCCATATAGTCCTTGTCAAAACAACACTAAGAGTTTAAGCATTTTGCGCGAGTAAATATGCAATGGTTAACTGCATAGGGAGTCATTCGTTTGTTGTTTTACTCGCTTAATTTATTTATTTATTCATTTATTTACTTATTTATTTAATACTCAAACACACAACCATAAGTTATTTTAGTGTTAACTCTATGGTAAAAGCTTAAAAATTAAATTAAAAATAGAGGTGTTTTAGGGAAAAAAATTTGATAAAGAGAATTAGTAGGCTATAAAAAGTGAAAGTGGAACGAGAAGAACAAGGAAGCATTAGAAGAGCATATGTATATGTGTACGTGCATATTAGCAACTTAATGGGCAAAATAAAGTAGAAGGGTACTTCGGATGGTTTTGATCTTTTGTAGAAGAGCGTTTCAAAGGTGAACAGCAAAAACGAAGAACGAACGTTCAGATACAAGGCAACTTCATACTAAGCAGGTTAAGTGATCGCGCCGATCTAGTGAATTAAATTCGTGCCCAATTGCGGCACCAGACAATGGCCCTCAAATTGCTGCACGGTGTAATAAATAAATTAAGTTGTATCTTGCATCCAAACTGTAGTATTTCAGTGGTAAAGTATTCGAGGAACTGTTTCATATTCGGCAAACGAGTTTGCTTGGTTACTTTGTGGTTTATCTATTCGTAAATGAATACTCCTTTGCGAATTACCGACCGCTTTACTGATTACCAAAATACGTCCCTGATCATCACAATGGCATTAATTACTTACTCACACTGTACTACCACACTTAATCGATCATGCTCTTGGCAGTGATAGTAAATACTACTCCCTATAACTATGGTTTCACTAGCCTACTGTCATTACTTCAACATCCACTTGAAGCTTTTGCTATGCATTGCTGATTTGATGTGAGGCCAAAAACCACTAATTAAAGGGTAATAAGCGCACGCTTACTTTCTCTTATTTACCTTTCCTTACAGCCACATTCTCCTACTCTTCTTCAGCTATTCAATATGGGTCGTCTAATATCTAAAAACAGTTGATTTCCTAGGTATTTAAAAAATATAGGAATTTACGTAATTTATTTCTAACGCGGAAATAAATTCTCTGCCTTTCCCATTGCCAGTTCAGTTTGAGGAAAAAATGTAACGATTTTCCATGCATTTCCCTATTAGTGACACAACCAGAAAAAAGCGCAGTTTTGACGAATTTAGATGTCCCACTTGTTCAGTAAATCAACGCCAAGTAAGCAATAACTTATTTACAATCTTCAATTATAGCTTCACTGCACCCAAATTCCGCAGAAAATCAAATAAGCGCCACAAAAATGTCGATTATTTCGTCCCATATGAAATAAGAGCTTACGGAGCTATTTACATACACACGTGCATATATGTATATAGGTATATCTATATATATGTAAGTGACATTATGTCTCTACAACAATTCCCTAAAACATTGTTATTCTCTCTAACTGTATATAATATAATTTCAATTACTACTTTAGAGTAAGTTCTTAGCTTTTAAGTTCTTCCTCACTCACTCTTGTTTCTTATTTCAAACCACTTACACGTGAGTGAAAACCATTGTGAATAAAATTATAAACCTTTAAATTGTGGTTTATGTTAGTGGCGCAGTCGCGGAGTCAAAGAAAATGATTCTTTAAACGAACCTTCGCAAAAACTTCCTTTTGTTAATAACTAAAATTATGCAAGAATTGTGAAAACTTAACAAGCTAATACACAGGCTCAAGTGAGCAGCGTATGGACTATTTGCGTTAATAAGCATTTAAAAATAGAAAAAAAAACTTGAAGCTACATATGTAAGTAATAAGACATTTATAAAATTAAAGTTTAAATTGAATAAGAAACATTTTGATGAAAATAACTGTTCATACTCAAGCGGTTGTGGAAAATTTTTTAAAACAACAACAAATAAATTGTAAGACTGCAAGCAAAGTCAAATAGCGGTCGCAAAATGGAGAAAGAAGAATAAAAACAACAATGTTAATGAGCGCAATGCAATTATACGTTCGGTTTTAGGCACAACCACAGTACCTGCAAAAGAATAACCATGGAAGAAATCAGAGAAGGAAGAGATCGCGTCGTGCAAAGCATTAAGTTAGTCTCCCCTTTCGATGGAGACAGAAATTACCTATCGCTCTTCATTGGCAGTATTGACAACATCATTCCGCCATTCACTTCTCTTACAAATGAAGAGAAGCCCTACTACTTCCAGTGTATAGTAAGCACACTACGTGGAGCAGCTTTGGATGTAATAAGGAGAGAACAACCATCTGATTGGCTTACACTACGCGAGTTATTAATTAGTGAATTTATTGAGCATACACCCATAACTACTTTTATATTGTCAATTGATAATATTAAGCTTAGCAAGAGTGTAAAACAATTATGTGATGATATTAATCAAGAAGTATGTAAAATAAGAGATCGTATTAAATTTGGTAATTTAGGTATTTCTCAGGAAAACTTTTTGGAAACGGAATTACAACAAATAAGTTTAAAAACATTGAAAAGAGAGTTACCGAATCATCTTACTGCTTTGATTAATATTAATTCACCAGCTGACTTAAGAGATGCTATTCGAATTTTGAAAGAAAATGGTGAATACAATCAAAAAAAGCAAATTGTAAATCTTAGTAAGCAAAATATTGCTGAGCAAAATATGCATAAAGACAATAATTTCCAAAATTATGTACCAAATTTTCCTATTTTCAATCCCTATCCACTTTCTTCTGCAGTAGATACTAGTTTTTATCCGTACCAACCCCCTTTTCCCAGTAGTAGAGTGCAAAATATGCCGCACTACAGCCAGCAAAGTGCCCAACACCGCGTTCCTTATATGCCAGTACCTGATTCAAATCAGTTTCGTTTTAATCAGCGTAGCGTTCAAGCTGCTACTCGAACAAATCGAGCTAACTCTAATCAGTCACGCATTAGACGATTCGGTGATCCAGTACCTATGGAACAAGATGAGCAAAATTTTCATTTACAGGCCTCGGGAAATTACCAAGAATTCAGTTGAAAATTCAAAAAAAACTGTGCGTGTTTTTGATTGATACTGGCTCTTCAGTAAGCTTAATCAAGCCAAATATTATAAATAGTGAAATAATTTCTTCCGACCCTATAACTTTAAAAACCGTTACCGGATCAATAAATATAAATTACACGCAGGAATTAGTTGACGATAAAAGAAATAAAATAATATTTTACGTATATGAGTTTTCTAATAGTTTCGATGGATTGTTAGGATGGAATGCACTCAACCAATTATGCGCAAATATAGACATACCAAGCAAAGCTATTACTTTGAATGGAGTAAAATACAAGTTCGTGGATGAAATCTTTCGTAGCGAGTGTATCAATCTGTTGGATGAATTAGGCATAAGGCAAGATTCAAAAGAAAATATGTTGAGGTTAGACCACTTAAATGAAGAAGAGCGTGAAAATTTGCAAACTCTTTTAGATAAATACAGTAGCTTATTTTATAAGGAAGGCGAAAAATTAACATTTACAAGCTCAGTTAAGCATCAAATTAGAACAATCAATGATAATCCTATTTATGCAAAGTCCTATAGATACCCAGAAGTTCACAAGGAGGAGGTGAACAAGCAAATTAGAGAAATGTTAGACCAGAAAATTATCTGTAATAGTAGTTCGCCATACTCTGCACCTATTTGGGTTGTGCCAAAAAGGGTCAATGCATCGGGCATTCAAGACTAGCGTATCGTTGTCGATTATCGTAAGTTGAACGATATTACCATCAGCGATAAATTCCCCATACCGAATATGGATGAAATTCTCGACAAATTGGGCAGATGTATGTATTTTACCACATTAGATTTAGCAAAGGGGTTCCATCAAATAGAAATGGATCCCCAAGATCGTAGAAAGACAGCATTTTCAACACAAAATGGCCATTACGAATTTCTCAGAATGCCTTTTGGGTTGAAAAATGCTCCGGCGACCTTCCAGAGGTTGATGAATACGGTGCTGGATGGTTTAATCGATGTCAATTGCAGAGTTTACTTAGATGACATAATTGTTTTCAGTACATCCTTACAGGAGCATATCGATTCGCTTAATAAAGTTTTTGATAGATTAAGTAAAGCTAATTTAAAAATCCAATTAAACAAGTGTGAGTTTTTAAAGAACGAGACAGAATTTCTTGGCCACATTATTACCAGAGACGGGATAAAACCAAATCCCAATAAAGTGGCAGCAATTCTTAAATACCCCGTTCATAAATCAGAAAAAGAAATAAAACAATTTCTTGGTTTAGCAGGGTTCTACCGCAAATTTATCAAAGACTTTTCTAACATAACTAAACCCCTTACGCATTGTTTAAAAAAGGGTAACAAAATCGACTCAACTAATGAAAAGTATTTAAGAGCAATAGATACAATTAAACTGCTGATTACTAAGGATCCGATATTAGCTTATCCTGATTACAGAAAAATGTTTACTCTCACAACAGATGCGTCGAATAAAGCTCTAGGGGCAGTCCTAAGCCAAGATGGGCGACCTGTAAGCTATGCGAGCCGTACGTTAAATGAGCATGAACTTAACTACTCAGCAATCGAAAAGGAATTGCTAGCTTTGGTGTGGGCAACAAAGTATTTTCGGCCATACTTATATGGTAGGAAGTTCGTTATTCACACTGACCATCGACCTTTGCAATGGCTACACCATTTGAAGGAGCCGAAGTCAAAGTTGCAAAGGTGGAAAATTAAATTGAACGAGTTTGATTTTGAAGTGAAATATATTGCTGGGAAAGAAAACTACGTTGCTGATGCGTTATCAAGAATTAAAATTCAGGAATGTAACTATGGCGAAGATGATTCAGTTGTAGCAACTATTCACTCGGCTTCTGAAGACTCTCAAAACTTCATAGAAATTACAGAAAGACCCTTAAATATATTCAAGCGGCAATTAAAGTTAACACGAGGTGACAAGAATTCGTTCAAAACAGAAAATGTGTTTAAAAATAATTTAACTACAGTAACTTATACTGAACTTAGCACTGTATTGATAAAAGAAATAATTAGTAAGTATCTGCTTAATTTTAAAGTTGCTGTATATATACCAAACAATTATGACTTTGTAATTTTTCAAAATGTGTATAAATCGGTCTTTCAAAATAAACGAAATTCACTAGTTAGAGCAACGAAATTGTTAGAAAATATATTTGAATACGCTGACCTTAAAACAAAAATTTTACAAATTTACCTTGAAGGGCTGCATCAGGGTATTGAAAAGGTTGCCAATTGTTTTAAAGCAAAGTACTACTTTCCAAATTATTTAAAAGAAATCACCAAAGTCATAAATGAGTGTGAACTGTCTTCGAGACAAGAGAAAAATTTGTTGTTGACATTTGGGAATGGGATAAACATCACTACTTGACATGTATAGACATTTTTTCTAAATATGCTATAGTGGAAGAAATTAGTTCCCTAAATTAGTTAGAAACTAAGAAAGCGCTATTGAAAGTATTTAATGTTATGGGTCCCCCAAAGGTACTTAAAATAGATCAAGACCAAGGTATAAATAATGTGAATATAAAGCAGTGGTGTGAACAACTAAATGTAAAGTTGGAAGTGACTACTGGTAAAACTGGTATTGGTGACATCGAGCGCTTACATAAAACCTTGAACGAAAAACTTCGAATAATTAACACTTCCGATAATCAAGAATTAAGATATTATAAAATAGAGCAAACAATTTTTACTTATAACCATAACATTGTACATTCTACTACTGGTGAGACCCCATATAATATATTTTTTAACAAACTGTCTCCTAAACTAAATCAGCAACTAATTAAAGAGAAAAGAATCCAAAATATTAATTCTACAAGAAAAGATACTGCTATTGATACTAATTTCGTAAGCGCGGAAAATTCCAGAAAACGTTTAGATAAATCGAAAACCCCATTTAAGGAAGTAAAATTAGTCAAAGCAGAGGATGATAATGAACATTTTGTCGTCAAATTTAAAAATAGAAATGTAAGAAAATACAAAAGCCAATTTAAGTGAAAAAGAAAAAAAATGTGTAACCAAATTAATATAAATTAAATAGAAGATGTTTTGTATTTACTAAAATCCATTAACATAATTAAATTAAATTTTTTTTTGAATTTTACGTATTTAGTTTAAGTATACAGCAATTTCTTAGGAAGGGAGGAGTGATCATTGTTATTCTCTCTAACTGTATATAATATAATTTCAATTACTACTTTAGAGTAAGTTCTTAGCTTTTAAGTTCTTCCTCACTCACTCTTGTTTCTTATTTCAAACCACTTACACGTGTGTGAAAACCATTGTGAATAAAATTATAAACCTTTAAATTGTGGTTTATATTAGTGAATAAAATTATAATAATAAACCTTTAAATTGTGGTTTATGTTAGTTGTATATATGTATAATCGTAAACTAGTGACGCATTATCCATACATATAAAGTAGCTGCAACTGTGCGGGAGCACCTTGCTTCCGAATGCGCCCAATCCCTGTTGGGAAAATATAACTGCTGAAACAGATTTGCACAATTCTGCATATGTAAAACTGTTTTGTTCCGTTCGACCAAAAGTACAATAATTAGAAAACAAACAACTTAAAATTTTCAGGCAGCCAGGCAGCTCTGAAACCGCTGGACCCTGTCACAAACGAAACCACAGCCTCAGTGGGCTACCTCAGATTTTTAAGGTCACAGCAGAATACTAGACTACGAAACAGCAAAAGAGCGTGAAAGAGAGCACGCTCACGTTTCATTTTCGTCGGCATGAAAAAAATTTTTCAAACCGCTCACCATGTTCGAGCTCTTTGCAAGCGAAGCTTTGCTCAAAGATGCGAGCTCAAAGTGGAAGCAGTGCAACCTAACTAATGAGTCGATAATAACGACTGCTTTACAAGCTGCAGGAATGAACGGGCGAAACTTCTGCGAATGCCACGCCTCTACTACAGGAGACGTTCAGCTCAAGATACACTTTTTCTTAGAACAAAAATTGCTCAATTGTCGGCTCCACATGCCGGCTCCAATCAATGTGGGATACCAATGGTCTCGATCACGCACCTAGTTAAGTCAATAAATCTTATCGGCAACCATTTAAACCTAACCCAACCGATATTTTTTCCAACAATTTGATTTTTTCAACTACTTGAGTACATAATTATTTCATAAGCTAAATTCTTTTATATAATTTTTAGTCCACATATTTTTTAAACATCGTGCAACTTGTACTATTCCTGCAAATGCAAACCAGCCAGTTAGTGATTGGATTTGTACCAGTTTAGAGAAATCTAAATTTCATAATTTCCACTTAAATTTTCAAATAACTAAACTATTAGAAAAGTTCTTTCTCGGTAACCTTATGTCCCTCTCTATAGCATCATCGTATACGAGTAAAACTCTCCAGTTGGTGGTAAAATTCGCGAGAACGAACGCGAGCTAAAAATTGTTCTAATTGTACTTGGAATGCATCAATTCAAAACGGGTAGATTTTCCTACAGGGATATTCGTGCGTAACCACGGCGCCAGATCGACAGCAAAGTAGAGGCGCAATATCCTCGCACAATCAATTTCGACTTAATTAAAAATAGCGAATATACGCAATTCCGCCAAGGTTCGAATTCTTAGTTGATGGAAAGATTTTGGTTACTTTGGTAATGAAGACTTAAAAGGTGAGAGGAGAAAACTGAATGTAAGCCGGAGATGGTGACTGAAAAGGAAGATAATTTGGTTAGTTTTAAAGAATAAATTGACAATGGTGTGAGGAGTGAGGCAAAAGTGATTTGTTAAATAAAAGTTTTAGGGGGAGGTTGGTAATATGATATAGTCTTATCTGTAAATGCATAGAAATATAAAGCTGATTTAATGCTTCATGAAAAAATAGTATCAGTTTGTCACTGATTTTAGTAAATGATGATAGTGAAATATCTAAAACAAGAAATGAATTATATTAGAATAGAAAATAAAGCTCCCAAAAATTGTGTATATCCTGGGCTTTAGTTAAACCATTGGAAAGGTCTCAGGGGGGAAGGGGGAAAGGCCCCCCCTCCCCTCCCCTGTATGCCTTCAAAATTAAACATTCGAAAGCTTAAGGTAGAGAAGAATGTCTGAAGATCTTTCTTGAAGAAAAAGTAGAAAATTCTGTTGTAATATTTATTCAAAAATCAAATGGTATGTCAAAATGCTACGTCAAAAAAGGTGTATTTAGGATTCTGATTTATTTGAGGCGGTAAGGTTAATTTGGATGCAAAAAGCATGGTTTTAAGATTTTTTTTGTTTTTGGATACACAGATAGGACTAACTAATTCCCATATAATAATCTAGTATTTGAACAGTGCTTTCCTAAATTTTTATTGTAGAATACTGACAATTGAGTGGGTGACGGTGAAGAAAAAAAATATTGTCTGGCGTACATCACAACTTGCAACAGAAACATATGAAAAAAAATGTAATACATTAAATAAAGGGGCTTCGATTTTCAAATAAGTTGCAGAAAAAGTGTTTAAGGTCGTGCAGATATGGACACCTGAACGTTCAAATACTAATAACTTCGCTTCGGTCGACTTGAATATTTTATAAAGTATACACTCATTAAAACAATATGAAGAAAATAATAAAAACTCTATAAAACTTGCCGCTGATAAAATTCCCAAAATATTATTATTTCTTTGTGCCATTATAGTGGCTTAATTCATTAAATGCGAAGCAAAATTTACTCTCTTTAAATTCCCTATTTTCCTCCCAGTCAAGCGTTGGCCACAGAATGGCAGCAACGGTTATCAGCTCGATTTCATTTAAGTGTACCAACATCATGTCGAGAAGTACAGGGTGACCGATGGGAATCTGACGTTTTTGAAATGAACAGTACACAGTTATTTTAAATGAAATATTTTACTTTAATACACAAAATTCTTTGTCATGACATGCCATTTGAAGAAGGATATTATTTGTGAAAAATTACGTCGGGTAAGTGGTGCCCATCCTCCTGAATGCAGTTTTCCAGCCTTCTCCAAAAATTGGCCATCACACGAGTCATCAGTTCAACATCAATTGTAGCCACTTCTTTCCTGATTGCCTCTTTCAGTTCTGCCAATGTGCTGGGTCTGTGAGAGTATACACGTGATTTGAGATACCCCCACAGAAAAAAGTCACAAGTGCTCAAGTCAGGTGATCTCGGGGGCCACGATTGAAACGCACACGAAAAAGTCGCTGCATGGTAATAACAGACCCGCCATTCTGCACAAATGCGTCATACGCAAACATGCGATGTTCAACCGTCCACCGCTCCATAGCTGCTGAAACGGCATCGAATGTTGAGATTACTGGTTTGTAATTCGCCTCCCTACTCTTCTCACCGGCAGAGTACTAGCCATCCCAAAAACGTCAGATTCCCGTCGGTCACCCTGTATAATATTTCACTAATATTTACGAAACTAAATCCTCCCCGCTATTATCCGATTCTCCTTTGCTCAATTCATCCCTTTTTCATATTTCTTTCCGTTCTTTGCTCGCCCATTCTACTGGAAGCTAAATTACAGTCACTGCAGTTTTCTTATATGGACGTACCGAACGTAGTAACCGCTTGCCCGCCATTTCGCATCATATAAAAATTTTACGAAACTTCAATCGCCTTTCGCAAGCCACTTGGACTTCCACAGCATTTCCCAACAACTATTCGCAAATATTTGCTGGGTGTGTACGCAGTATGTATGAGTATTTAGCAATTCTCCACCGTCAATACCACTGCTGTAATTAATACGGCGAAGGATAATTTAAAAATTTACTCACTAATAGAATTGTTTATTATTTTTTCCTGTTTGAAGTTTTTTCTTACATTGCGCGCTTTTGGTCGCTCCTTGTCCTTGCAGTACCGCTGGATGCTGTGATGTTTTATTGCACTGTTTTTGTTACTGATCCATTTTTTTCTTTTTATTTCCTTTATTCTCGTACTCCTTTATTACCATAACTACCGTGTTATGGGCCATCGCATGTTTTTACAGCTCAGCTCAGTTTGTGCGCATCATCTCCACCGTCCTTTAGCTCATTTAGTTAAACTCACTGCACACTTACTGTTGTCCCCTTAGCATCACTTTCGCCAGTCGCCCTTTTTAAGCTTCGTAAATTTCTTAATTTTCTTTCTTTGATGTCGTCAGCGCTACTGCTCCTGCTGCAATTAAATTGTCTCCCATATCACTTAATTGTTACTGCTGCTGCTGTTGCTTCGTAGTCAGTTGTAACGTTGCTGCCCACCTCCAGTTTTTGATCTTATTGCTGTTTACTTCTCACTTCTTCCGAAACTTGGTTGATGCTTGTTTTCAAACATCTCAGCTGAGGACGTTGCTTCCACTTTGGTGCTACCTCCCGTCGCTGTTTATTGATATACTCTCACTATCGCTGGCTTTATTGATGTGTTGCATTAATTTATCCAATTATCGCTTAAGCATTTTACTTACCCACTTTATTTTCAATTTCATCACACAATTCGTATACTTCTTGTTTCTATTTGTCACTCCCTAACCTCCTCTGCAATTGACTTATCTCTCACTACCCTTTCACTGTGTTGCTTGCATTTCAGCCTCAGCTTCCGTCACTTCTATTTGATTTAAACAGCATTTTTCTTGGCTATCCAACTCCAGAACCGTCAAGCTTGTTACGTTTATTTCTTCCTAGTCTTCCTTACGCAGCTCTTTTACTATTGACATTTCAAAGAAATTTTAATTAATGCGAGACTTTATCGATAGCCACGCCGAGTTCTATGCGAATAGTTACGTCCTGACGACATTTCGTTTGTTTTGGCTAAAATCGATTGATTGCTATTTACTCTATGGCTTAAAATTTATCAAAGTTGTTCTATGAAAAAATATGTCCCTCATTGTTCAGTAAAACTTTTGTGCTGTGCAAGCAGGAGATGTAAATTGTTAATTTGAATCACGGAAAATCTTCGACCAATGCGTAAATATTTTTAATAAGATTTATGTAATTAATGTTTCTAATTCCGTGAAAAACTCTTATAGCTGCTCCGTTGCTTTAAAGCAGGTTGACATGGTAAAGGGTATAGCGAAGTTTTAATGAGTAATTAAGGCATTTAACTTTACCAATGCGCCGTGGGATCGATATTAATTTACCGTTAATACATAGCAGACCCATGACGATCGAAAAGAGGTTAGAGACTTGAAGAGAATAATAATCGGACAATAATTGGGTATATGGTAAGAAATAGGCTTGAAAGCAAATGATTATGTGTTATTCCCGTCTTATATCGTTCTTTTACAGTCGTTAACAGCTACACATACAGCTATACATACATCATCATTGTGTCCTTTATCTCCCATTGCACTATGGGGTTTTTGGCGTTTTTTTTGCATATACAGGGTGGCTGATGAAAGCCGCTACCAAAAAAAATTGAATAACTTTTTTTTTTAAGTTATCTGTTCCATTTTTGTTTTAATTTGCAGATTGATCTTTAAAATTTATTAAAATGGATAACTGGGACACGCAAACAAGAATTTGGATAGTCCGCCGCTATCACGCACTGGAGTCCGTAGTTTTGGTACAGAGAGAGTACAGGCGGATGTTTGGCGGCGATCCCCCGAGCAGATGGACCATAATGAGACTGGTGAATAATTTTGCTGAGCAAGGAACAGTCGCAAGAAGGCCTTATCATCGAAACCCACTAGTTCGGACGGAGGAAACGATCGCTGCTGTAGCTGCAGCTATACAAAGCAATCCAAGGGTTTCAACAAGAAGCTTATCTGCTCAACTTGGTGTCAGCCGACAGTCTTTGCAAACAATAATGCACAAAGATTTAGACTTATTTCCCTACAAAATTCAAATGGTTAACAAACTGAATGCAGCAGACTTGCCGATTCGCTTGGAATTTTACCAGAAGATCCTGCAAATGGTGGAAGAAGACCAAAACATGTTAAATGCCTTTTCATGTCTGATGAGGCCCATTTCGATTTAAACGGCAATGTGAAGAAACAAAATTGTCGAATATGGAGTACTTCTAACCCACAGATACTCCACGAGACGGAATTGCATCCTCTTCGCGTGACAGTGTGGTGTGCGGTTTCTTCACGCTGTATTGTCGGGCCTTATTTTTTTAAAGAAAATGGTCACACCGTTACGGTTACTGGAGACCGTTATTTGAAAATGCTGAAAGAATTTTTCTATCCAGAACTACGCCGAAAGAGAATTCCTTTCAACTCTGTGTGGTTTCAACAAGATGGGGCAACGTCTCACATAGCCCAGACTGTTATGACAGAGTTGCGACGAAAATTTCCCAATAAACTGATTTCAAGAAACTCCGAATTTCGTTGGCCCCCCAGGTCGCCTGACCTTACTGCGCCTGACTTTTTCTTGTGGGGTTTATGTAAACAAGAAGTTTATAAAACAAAGCCAACAAATTTGGGTGAACTAAAACAATCCATTCGGGCAACAATTGCGGCTATTCCTGTCGCAACTCTCAAAGCAGCAATGAACAACTTTTTACTAAGATGCCGCACTTGTGTCAACGAGCATGGGGGGCATTTAAATTCAATTATTTTTAAAACTTGTTGTCCCGGCAATTGGCGGCCCGCAAATTAAACAATACTTAAGTCCTGGTAGTTGTAGGCTGAAATCTTTATTTTTACAATTAGTTCAAGTTTAATTATAAAATGTATAAAAACTTAGATTTTGTTCGCTTGCGGCGCCTGTGCGCTCGAACAATGTAGAAATCAAAAAGAATGAATTTGACATTTGTATGAGGGAATGAGGAAATGACAAACAGATGAGTGCGATGGGTTGCCATCGCACTTTTCGCAACAAGCGTGAATGTAAATTTTCAAATGAATGAATTTCGCAACAAGCGTGAATGTAAAATTATTAAATGAATGAATTTCGCAACAAGCGTGAATGTAAAATTATAAATGAATCGATAATCGCAACATACCCCCTCTCGTAAATTTCCTACGAATTCTAGTATGAAATTTTCCAATTCAATTGTGACTAGTAACATCGAGTTTTGCTAATTTAATTATGGGTCGGGTGCACAGACCGTTTGCTAGTTTCACCACAGCGCTACGAGCCTCTCCGTCCTTTCCACGGTGGAGATCTATAACTATTCCTTTCGGCCATGAGTTCCTTTTCGCATTGTTGTCAACGATGACCACGACGTCGTTTATTTCGATAGGTCGAATCGGCGGGTGGAACCACTTAGAACGTCTAGTAAGGCACGAAAGGTATTCTTGGATCCAACGCTTCCAGAATTGGTTAGCTAGCTGGTTTGAAATTCGAAAGCATCGACGGAGAGCTGGCCCACTGTCGTCATCACAACCTGATTCGCAAATTCCGCTTGAGTTTCCTAACAAAAAGTGATTGGGCGTAAGTGCGTCGTCGTCTGCAGTCTCCAAGGGCACATATGTCAGAGGTCTTGAATTAAGAATATTTTCAATGTCCGCTAAAGTGGCCCTTAGAACTTCTTCACGTAGTATTGCTTCGTGCGTAATATCCATTAAAATTGATTTTGTTGACTGTATCATTCGCTCCCATGCCCCACCCATGTGAGGAGCCGAGGGCGGAATGAAGGACCACTCGATTTGGGGATGTCTTCTCTCTAGGTCAGCGGATGACACCCTTTCTATCTCGCTGATAAGTGCTCGGCTGGCACCACGAAAATGTGTGCCGTTGTCTGACACAATGCGCTTCGGGACTCCTCTGCGGCACACGAACAACTTCAACATTAGCAGGAATGTCTCCGTCGACAACGACGCCGCTATCTCGATGTGAACGACATGACTCGTCAGGCACGTAAATAACACGCCCCAACGTTTTTCACGCCGCCAGCCAACAGCTACGTCGATAGGGCCAAAATAGTCCACTCCTGTAAACGTGAATGGCCTTGTAAATGGTGACAGTCGTTCTACAGGTAGACTTCCCATTTGAGGTGGTTGCGGCTTAGCTTTACGATTGCGACACATTTGGCATCTTTTGGCGCACTCTTTTACCATCGATCGCAAAGCACCGACGCAGTATCGCTGGCGCATCTCATTGACAATAATCTCATTATGATGGTGGTGAAATTTTCTATGGTAAAAATCAATTATCAAACGCGTTACTGTATGATTTTTCGGCAGTATTACAGGTCGCTTCACATCGACTGCTACTCCTTCTAACAAGTCGATTCGTCCTTTCACGCGAAGAATCCCAACCTCGTCCAGATACGGCGACCATTTATATATAGCAGACTGCCGTTGAATATTTTGACCATGTTGTAGGTTTTTGACTTCTTCGCTAAAAGTATTTTCTTGGCTTACGGCAAAAAGAATTTGATCTTCGCTAGCGAAGGAGAACACGAAGCGCCGAAAGTCAACACACACATGGCATATACATCTGGCTGCCGATTAGGCTCACCGTCGCGCCATAAAAACTTCTGCGCCGCTTGGTCCTCTTTGGCTACCTTAATTTGGTGAAACATCTCGCGTAAATCTCCGCATATTGCAAAGGGCCTTTCGCGGAATCGAAGAAGAATACCCATCATCGAGTTTAGCTGATCAGGTCCTTTTAACAGCATGTTGTTAAGTGCAGTATTTCCAGCTTTGGCTGCAGCGTCCCATACCAATCTAGTTTTGTTTTTGTTAACGTTGAGCACCGTGAATATGGGAAGGTACCACGATCTGCCACCTATCGATGTTTCAAGTGACTCCAATTTGCGTATGTAACCCTTTTTCTTGTAATCGTCAATTTTGTCGACGATAAAACGGTGGAGTTCAGGATGCCGCTTCATCTTGGTTTCCAAGCACATTAGTCGACGGCGCGCCATAGGAAGTGAATCGGGTAAATCGACGACGTCTTGTTTCCATAGCAATCTTGTTTCCCATCTCTTCTCTGTTGGCAAAAACTTTGTGAATTTTTCCATCAATTGTAAGGCACGTTCATCATCCGTTGAGCGAAGCGGTTTAGCTGGCGCATAGTCACCGATAGCGTCGATAGCAAAATACGCCTTCATCTGTTCGTCCATTCGGTCCCTGCCCGTAGGATCACAGCTGCAGATGTGGAGCACGCGGGGCATCACTGCGTGTTCAGGTGTGTCTCGACCATAAACAGACCATCCCAGCCGGCATCTAGCAGCAATCAGGTTGGAGGTGCTACTCTCCTTAACTTCAATTGGCACACAGACTTTCGCGTTGTCGACTCCAATAAGAATCCGAGCCATAGCACCGTTATGTGGTAGTATAGGTAGACCTCTGAGATGGGCATGCTTCTCCATGGTATCGCGGTCCAATGTTTGAACAGGCAGGCCTAAACGAGCAATAGTGCGTACACCTCTTAACACGTAGTTTGGAGAGCCCAACTGTGTCGATGCGATCTCAAAACTTACAAACTCAAAACTCCATCGCAGACACAACGCCTCGGACGGCCCGTCTAATTCAAGGTAATCTGCAAGCTCATTCTCAATTAAAGTACAAGACGCGCCTTCGTCGATGAGTGCATAGGTGTCAACAGATTTGGATGCGATACGAACAGTAACGGCGACGTACCTGAATAGCGAGTACTGCTTCTCCTTTGGTGAGCCTGAATGACGTTCGTGGTATAGCGCTGTTTGCTCATGACCGACGTTGCTCTTAACGGGAACAGGCGTATGCAGAAGAGCGTTGTGTGCCATCTGGCAGCCGTCAACCCCACACCTATTCTTCAGATTGCATCGGCGAACATAGTGAGAATTGAAACAGCGTAAGCAAAGTTTTTTCTCTCGTACAAACAGCCATCGATCACTTCGCGAGAGCGCAGTAAATTCTGCACAGTCTGACAGCTTATGGTTGGCGCCACACTTTGGGCATATAGTCACCTTCGCGTTTACCTCTACATTTTTTCCGATAACTTCATGAACTGAAATTCTCGCCTTGTGGGAATTGCGGCCTTTCTTTACTTCAATATTTTCAAAGGCAGCTGTGGTTGTGGGTGGCTCACATCTTGTTACTTGACTCGCGCATGTAGCAAGTCCGAAAAGCCAATCGTCAAACACGGCAATGTCGACGCGACTGAGCGACATACGATAGCCGCCCCAATTGAGCCTTAGATCGCTTGGTAATTTGGCTATCAAGTCATTAAGCAACACTGGATCGTTTAAATAATCGGCCAGGCCTACCGCCTGGATTGTAGCGCGATAGTTTTGCACTGCAAGTGAAAATGCTATGAGCGTTTCCAATTTATCGGCCCTAACTGCTGGCTCTTGTCTCAATTTCATCTGCATTGTTTGATGAATAATGTCAGGCCTACCATAAAGCATTCTCAATGTGTTGATTGCCAGACCTACTGTTGCTGGCATCATTAACCTACCACGCACCGCTTCGAGAGCTGGTCCCTTTAAACACTTTTGTAGTCTGATCAGATTTTCTTGATCAGTGAAGCCACATCGCTCTGTAAACTGCTCGTAATTCGTGATGAATAGGGGCCAGTCCTCAGGCCTGCCGGAAAAGGTCGGTAAATCCTTGGTTATCACTTAAAAATAAAAAAAAATAAATAATTGGCGCGTACACTTCTGTTAGGTGTTTGGCCGAGCTCCTCCTCCTATTTGTGGTGTGCGTGTTGATGTTGTTCCACAAATGGAGGGACCTACAGTTTCAAGCCGACTCCGAACGGCAGATATTTTTATGAGGAGCTTTTTCATGGAAGAAATACACTCGGAGGTTTGCCATTGCCTGCCGAGGGGCGACCGCTATTAGAAAAATGTTTTTATTAATTTTGCTTTCACCGAGATTCGAACCAACGACCTCTCTGTGAATTCCGAATGGTAATCACGCACCTACCCATTCGGCTACGGCGGCCGCCTGGAAATCTGCGTCGGTGTTAAATTGACGTCGGATGTGCTATATTGGCTGAAAACATTATAAGAGGGGTCGCGCGTTTGATTACACGATGGCATAATGTTCGGCTGCATGAAAACAGAAGTATTCGGTGGTGGTACCACGCGGCTATGCATATTCGTCTGTGAACAAAATGGCCGAAATGTATTGCCGAACGTTGGATAGGTTAGCGCGCTACAAGGCATGACAGCCGAAGTGAGGTTAGGTATGGCACCATTAGCAATGCCGGGCCCACACGTGCTTGTAAATGCATTGACTGCCGCGGTTTGAAACAGCGGTGCACTGGTGCTATATACCATGTAGTGCGGTTGAGTTCCATGAACTGATGTTATCATGGATGCGTTGTTCACGCCCGGTACTGTAAATGTCGAAGGGTGAGTAGTGGGCGTTGATGCGTGACAATACGGTGCACAACCAGCTGTGAATGTCGATCCAATTCCAGTTGCTGTGTCGTTGCTAGGCTTGTCAGCCTCACCAATGGCCGCCGCCGGTGGTATTTCACTGCCTTCCATAAGTACGCTAATATGTTCGGAGTCTTCCATTTCCGAACTTCGATGGCCAAGGGAACTTCAGAATCCAAAGAAGAAAAATATTTTTTTCCGAAACAAAATATTTCAGAATGTTGTCCCGGCAATTGGCGGCCCGCAAATTAAACAATACTTAAGTCCTGGTAGTTGTAGGCTGAAATCTTTATTTTTACAATTAGTTCAAGTTTAATTATAAAATGTATAAAAACTTAGATTTTGTTCGCTTGCGGCGCCTGTGCGCTCGAACAATGTAGAAATCAAAAAGAATGAATTTGACATTTGTATGAGGGAATGAGGAAATGACAAACAGATGAGTGCGATGGGTTGCCATCGCACTTTTCGCAACAAGCGTGAATGTAAATTTTTAAATGAATGAATTTCGCGACAAGCGTGAATGTAAAATTATTAAATGAATGAATTTCGCAACAAGCGTGAATGTAAAATTATAAATGAATCGATAATCGCAACAAAACTAGTTAAGCTACATTTAATAAAATTTAATGACCTTCAACTTGAAAAAAAAAAAATAAATGAATTCCATACACTAAAAAAAAAGTTATTTGAGTTTCTTAATGTAGCAAAATTCATCAGCCACCCTGTATTAAAAAAATAACGTATCCTGTATTTTAAAAAAAGCTTTATTTTTGTTTTTACCATACCCTAATTAGTTAAGAAATTAGTCGTTAAATTTTTTTACGGTCACACTGATTGAACGGTAGGCCTTCAAAGTCAGCTGATTATCGTGTTCGCTTTGTGCAGTTCGATGGAATACATTGAAAAAAGTTTGATTGCTCGAGTTATCCAAATAAAACAAAGAATCCAAATTTAAATGATGGAAGGTCATAGTCCAGGTATATAAGATTATAGTTTAGTAAAATTTTTTCAATTATGTGTGGTTTAGATTTTGTATATCGTGTTTTATTCATACATATGTATTATTTAAATTAGTCTTAACAAGTATAGGTGCGTTTCGTATAATAGAACTTCCAAGGCGCACAGAAGTGCACAGAGTTTTAAATGTAGAGTTACTTACTAAAACGTCCACAATAATATGTAACTAACTTTGTTTGCACAAATTTGCCCCTTTTTGATAAAATCGCCTTTTACAGAGGGATATACGTTCGGAAATGTAGAGCTGCTAGATATTTATATCAAAAATAATCGGGCAGAGCTCGCAGTTAAGCAGCATATATTAAAAAAAATTGGTGAAAGTCTGAATGAATCTAAGGTAGACTCGAAATCTGAAATCATATATGTACGGGTATAATGGTAAAAAGATATTTGTGGAATATTTAGGACAAATTACCTTAATTAATGGGAAAGTTTTAAATAGAGTGTCAGGATTAGGGTTGCCAGATGATCTGGACTTGGCTGGATTGTCCAGATATTTCCCTTCATGTCCAGATTCCAGATTTTTAAAATCATGTCCAGACGAAATCAATATACAGAAAAAACCAAAAATGTGGATTTTGGATTTTAAAATGCTAGATACACATCTTTTATTGTAAAATTTTTTTTATTGTAAATTTAACATTTTTGGAATTTTTGGAAAATCATACAAATTTTGCACCTTTTTCTAAGGAAAAAAATTAGAAAATATCGACATATTTGTTGTTCGACATTTATATTGTTTCTGTGTATGCACATTGAGGCAAACAACTTTATAAAAATTGCCAGTGAATTAACAAGTGAGATTTTTCCGGCGTTAAATTCTATCAGCTAATTCAGATGTCTCAAAAGAAGGCTGGCTGCCTGGATAGATTTATTGTGAAGGGCAAAGAAAGTGCAGACGCAGTATCAACATCACAAGCTGAACTCATATCGGTATTTCACAACGTTATTCATGGTTTAAGTTATAATAGCATGGATTGTCACATTAAGCTTTGCCGAAGTATTTTTTTTATAGTAAAATAGCAGCGAATATTTCATGTGGTCGCACAAAAGCTGCGGCAATTGCTCGAAACGTTTTAGCCCCATACGCTCAAGAAAATTTAGTGGCCGATATCCAAAACAGTTATTACTTTTCGATCGGTAATGATGCAGCCAGCATTGGAAACCAAAAGGTTTATGCATACACAGTTCAGTACTTTAATTATAACGTCGGGATTCGTAAAAGACTACGAGATTTCTATGAAGATTTTAACGGTTCATCTAAAGATATTTTTGGAAATATTAAATCAAAGAATCCAATAATCTGCATTTGAGACAGGTTTGGACGTTTAGCGCAGATAACGCGGCTGTCAATTACGGTGTGCACAATGCCGTTTTTCAAAAGCTGTTAGAGCTCAATAATAATGCTTTAAAAGCAAACTGCAACTGTCATGTAATTAATAATTGTTTAAAGCACGCTCTTAATTCTTCATCTGTCGATATTGAAAACATAGTAATAAAGATTTATAATGAATTTAGTTCCTCAGCTATTACTTCCAATAAACTAAAAGCTTGTTTCGAGTTTGCGAACTTTGAATATAAAAGCCTCTTACGCCATGTGCCCACTCGTTGGCTTTCATTGTCACCGGCTTTAGAACGGTTAATTCATAAAGGAGAACAAAACACTCGAAAGGAATTATGGGATTTTGTTACCAGCGGACAAGTGGTGGATGACATAAGCCAAGAATATGAAGAATGTTTTGAAGAAAGCATTTCAGAGACTTATTTATTTTTTCATGTTCACAATGTAATGTAAGCGTTTCAGACAGCAGTATTAATGCTGGAAAGTGATGAATGCAGTATAGTTGACGTTGGCCCTGTAATGCGAAAATTATTAGACAGTTTGAAAAGCAAAATCAAAGATAAATTTTATGGAAACAGAGCCAGATCTATTTTAAAAAATCTTCCAGCACAAGATGGCAAAGATTTTAAAGCCGAAGTTGAAAATTTTTGCTGAGTTGAAAAGAGTCCTGTGAAATATTTGGAATCACACTATGATTATAAAGATTATATCAACATGGATGATATCCATTCAGAATATTGTTGCTTGCGTACAGTGTATGATCAATTACCAAAAACCCTATCAAATGACAAAATATGGTAAATTTTTTTCAAAAAATCAAACGACGAGATGAAATATTTAAAAAAAGTAGAGTCTTTTGTCTTTTCGATACCAATAAGTAATGCTTATTGCGAGAAGTTATTTAGCTTATTCAATAGCCTTTATACGAAGGGAAGAAATCGTATGTATTTAGATCTCATGAAAGCAGAACTTGTTATAAGGCTTAATTTTGATAACGATTGTAGCTGGTTTATTGATTTATTAAATAAACCAAGTGGTAAAAACATGGTGCAAGCTGTCAGTAACAATAACAAAGATATGCGCAATTAAAGTAAGCTTGGTACTCTCTTCTACTCTTGGTATAATTAATATTTAATTCTTCAAATGGCTTATCCATTAAGAAGGTCGAAAGTCGAAGGTCCGTTTCTTAGACGGGCTTATTTGAAATTATTTAAACTTCTGTTAATGTTTAATTTGTGAGAGACGCTGAAAGCAAAAACAGGAGGAACTTTTGAAAATCCTGTGTATTTAAAATAAATATAAAAACCACTAATTTTAAAAAACTGGAACTGGAAAAATATTTTTAAAAATTCTTTACTAAAGTTTTGAAATGTTTGTATGTTTTTATTTAGTTTTTATTTGTCGCACCTTACCGAATGTATGCATGTATCTCTGCACATAGCACTTATAAAATACATGTATATTATTTTTTGCTTTATATGTTACAGAAAAAAATTTTATCAAAAAAGGAACTAAGTGTTGTACGCAATATATTTAAAGCAGAATAAATTTAAATTTTTGTACAGATAAATCAAGCGACTTCAATTAACTTTGTCCAGATATATTGTTCATATGTCCAGGCTCAGGCCAATGTATATCTGGCAACCCTAGTCAGGATGCAACTCATGCCAGTCGTGCCCCATCTGCGGAGCAAAGCCAACACAATTACTTAATATTAAAGATATTAATTGAGAAGCTTTCAAGGCCAAAACACATGCCCTTCAATATGGAATCAGCCCTTTGCATGCTTGGATCCGCTTTTTCGAGTTTGTGTTGAAACTTTCATATAGAGTCGAGATGAAAAAGTGGCACGTTAGAGATTGCGATAAACCTCAATTAATAGCTCGAAAACAATTAATACAAAGGACACTTTTAAAGGAAATGGGCCTCAATGTAGACAAGCCTATTCCAAACGGCAGCGGAAACTCCAATGACGGCAACACAGCAAGGAGGGCAATTTCTGACGTAGCCTTATTAGCCTCAATTTTAAATGTTGAAGAACAAACAAAGAAAAACTTCTATATAATTTTAGTGAGCATTTCCTATGAGCATGAAATAAGCTCAAGCAAGTTTGAAACCTTTTGTGGAAAGGTTTTTGAACTGTACCATTAAAATTATCCTTGGTATCCTATGTCTCCTACTGTTAACAAGGTACTAGTACATGGTCATCAAATAATAAAAAACTCCTTGGTTTCTGTTGGCTGTCTTGGGGAACATGCATCCGAATCCCGAAATAAGTTTTATAAGAGCGATAGAAGGGGGCATGCAAGAAAATGCAGTCGGCTGGATAATATGACAGATGTTTTTAACAGAGCCTTAGATACTTCGGACCCATTTTTGTCCACTATCTTTTTAAAAGAATGACAAAACAAAAATAAAAAGAAAGACATACCAAAAGAAGTTTTCGCGCTGCTTCAATCGCCATCTTTAAATATTTTAACAAATAATGACAAAGATTATCAGGATGAACATGAAGAATATGACGAAGATATTGAACTTGATGTGATTACTTCTGACGAAGAATATATTAAAATATATTAAAAATTAAAAACTAAGTTCATATTGGTAGTAAGTAGTCTCAATAAGCTGTTTGTAAGTTACGTAATATTTTTCTTTCTTCTTAGAACACATATATGCAGTTTAAAAATGCACCTAAGCCATTTTGGAAGGGAATTATCCACCCAGACAAATTTAATATAAAAACAAAGAAATAATTTAATTAATTCTAAATAAATACTTATTGTTTAAGAATGCACAAATTCGCGAAATAAATGAAATATATGGAAACACAAGTTTACTATAAATTGTCACATTATTTTAAAGATAATTTTCAGGGCGGAGGTGTAGGCGTAATCGAATAAAAAAATAAACAAAAACCGAAATTCTACTTTGATCTACGTGATTCACCTGCAAAAATTGAAGTCATTATCTTTAAATTTGTGATTTATGCCAAAAAAATTAAAAAAGCCCCATAGTGCATTGGAGCATAGAACCTCTGAGGTTTCTGCTATAGATGAACTCGCGTTAATGTTACGTAAATTTTGCACCTCTAAATCCGATTTGTAGGCTACCGAGGCAGGGAGATTTCTCGTTATACGATTATCCCTTTGAGATTTCCATTGATGACGTTTTTATCCCTGTTCGAATGAACTCTTATCCAAGGTGATAGATTTCCCGCGATAGTTACGAGGGTCGTCTGAAAAGTCCATTCAAAAATAAAACCTACTTAATTGTTTGGGGTAAATCTTTCTTATTTTAACATAGTCCCCCTCCACTTTCCAGCGCTGTTCTAGTTTGTTGATCCCTTTTGAAAAATAGGCAATCGTTTACCACCTCGCTTGGGTAAAATCTTTTTCAGCCAGACTTTTCTTCAAATAGAGGAACAAATAGTAGTCCAAGGGATTCGAAAGAGCCTAGTCTGTGAAACGAATTGGAACCCGATTTCCATTAGTTTCGCCACCACAACAAAATCACTCGACTTCATTTATTCAAACGAACGATAAACACAAAAAATATACTTATCTGGCTGAACCTTGGTGTGTGTTCTTCCAAGAGATACTACTAACTAAAAATAACTTCGATGCGCGTTAGTAGCGCCATCTCTCTGACTTTGCATGGACTTTTCAAACGACCCTCTTATAAGATCAAAGCGAGTGCTTAGTAGGGACTACCGTGATATAATAACTGAAAAAAAAAATGGTAGTAGACTTCCCGAAAGTCTATGGATTCTACGATTGGTTCACAAAGAGCTCTCTTACTGCGCCTGCCCACTCTTGTAGGGCCACGAATTATCAAATGATAGAAAAAATTATTTCTAATAGTGCTCGCCAATCGGCAGGCAATGGCTAACATTACAGTGTGAATGGCAAATGTTCTTCGGAATAAACTGAAATGAGTTCGAATCCAGCAAGAGAATCAGTTAGTTCAAAAATAAATATTTTTCAAGTTTTCCGTAATTTGTGTTCCTGGTTATTTAAAATCTCTATTGCATCAGCAGAATGAAAATTTACTCTAATCCGCTTCTCGATTGCCTTCCACTGATCTCTTACGTATTCAAAAAGCACTAACCTCATTCTCCACTCATATCAAGTCCGATTTGTATTATTTGCCATTAGAAAAAGCAGACAACTGTTCCGAGAATTCTTTATCAAAAGTATGCGTCTCAAATGCCAGCATTTTGCTGCCGCCAGCCGTTAAACGAATGTTGAAACGTCATCAAATTGGCCAACGAATGGACAGACGCCAATTACCAGCCACAACTACAAACAGCAGGACAATTATCTTATCTAAATTTCACTCCAAATGCATGTTGAGAGGCGAACAGGCCACGTGAGCGGTGTGTTGCAGTCACAAGTCATCAATTAAGGCGCGTGATAATTAAAGTAAACCACACATACATACATAAGTGAAGGAATTCATTTTCATTTGCTTAGATAAGAACTGATGCGCTTAGGCAATACAGCTGCAGCAAACACAACACCGCGAATGGAGTGCAACTCGCTACGGCATAATAATTTTGCATTTACAACGCCAGCTTCACAAAGGGCATGCTACAAACTTATCTACTGCTGCATTTGTTGTAAGTCAGTAATTAACTTATGCAAAAAATGTTGCGCCAATGGCGCGGCTACTGCTTCCGCTAGAAGTAGCACAGGGTATAAGAAATTCGTGCACACATTGCCACTTACAATGCATGATGTTGCAGCAGAGGCAGTGAACACAGCAGCACATCATTTGGCCATTTTGCGCATGCAACACCTTTGAGTGCCTTCTAATTTAATAAAATACAAAGAAAAATCTTGCCACCGGGCCACAGCAGCTGGTAAATGCCAACTCGCAGCAGTCGAAACAACAGCGCATACAATTCATTTCATTGCCACACGTGCAACATCGCTAGTTTTTTCCTTTATATGATTGCATGGCGTGCTCCTAGTCACACACACACATGCGCGCGCTGGTTGTTGGCTGTTGATGGTGCCGCGGCTCAAATTAATAGTCTCCACCATCGCAACGCCGGCGACGCGCTGGCAACAAGAATCGCCGGCTGCTCATTTGCAAATGAAATGAAATGAATTGGCCATCGGTTGCACGATTGTATAGAAGACACACGGCATTGCATTCATAGTGGCATTTAATTTAGCCGGCGTATTGCTGCCCCTCTCTCCAGCTTCCTACCTTTACAACACTTTTCCCTCGTTTTTTTGGAATGGTTGTTGTAGCAGCATGCACTTCAGCGAGTTCTGCTACGCGAGCTCTTTTTTTTACGGCGGCGGCCTGCGCGCATTTGCATTGTGCCAAAGCGAAACGCCAAGCAATTTACATAAATTTAGATTAGTGACATCTGGGCGTGTGCAATTGCGATGGCGAAGGAGAATCGCTAAGGTGAAATAGCAGCAGCAGACGTGGCTGCAATTGCAGTAACCTTCACTCAAGTTCCTCATGTTGCCACAGCGGAACAAAAGGTAGTTCACTGGAAAGGCCGCGAATGAATAAGAATAAACCTTCAAATTGGATGGGATTTTTTTTTGAAGAAATTAGAGGCGAATAGGAATTTTACGTTTTGAGAATAAGAAAAAAGCAAATGTTCTCAAATCAATTATCCCAATACGAATGTTGTAGCTTTTCTGTTGCTCCTCAAGGAAATTCATTAAAGCCCAGATTTATTAGCGGAGAAAGGCCTAGCCAGCGGAGTGGTCTATCGTATGCGTGCGCAATGTCTTTGCAGTACTTTTAAAAGGCTTACCAAGCTCACCGTCGCTGCCAGTTGGAGATGATAAAAGCACGGGTTTCTTCGCTGTACGGCACCACAGGGTTTATACAAAAGTGTTATTTTCATTCATAGAAACGGATTTAAAAACACTGTTACTACAGGAATTTGCAGAGAACTGGTCAGTTCTAAATTTTTCATGGCGCCGTGTACTACCAATTAAATCATAACCAACCAGCATGGTTTCGTTGCAAGTCACTCCACTGTCACTAATTTGTCTATTTTTAATGATTACTGCATTTCAGCCTTCCAAAACAGATCTCAAGTTGATACAATTTATACAGACTTCTATAAAGCATTTGACAAAGTATCGCACCGAATACTCTTGTCGAAGCTTGCATCATTGGGTATACACTCCACGTTTTTGTCGTGGATCAAATCATATTTGTCCAACAGGCACTGCGTTGTAACCTTTGATAATACGACATCCCGTGCATTTATTGCGTCTTCTGGTGTCCCACAGGAAAGTATTCTAGGACCCCTTCTCTTTATACTCTTTATTAACGATATTGGTTCTTGCTTTTCGTTTGCAGAACACTTGTTGTATGCAGATGATCTTAAAATATTTGCGGTGATTAACAGTGTTAGGGACTCTGAAAAGTTGTAAACCGACTTGCACAATGTCCGGAACTGGTGCTATTTAAACCGTTTGTCACTAAATATTAGCAAATGCTTTCACGTAAAATATGCTAAATCAAACAATACTTTGCATACTTCGTATAGTATTGCTGGCTTACCTTTGCAATCCGTTGAGGAAATTAAAGACTTGGGCGTTATTTTCGACTCTAAGCTGAATTTCATCACTCATGTTAACCACGACATAAGACGATCATATGCGATGCTAGCATTCGTACGCCGAAATTGTTCTGCTTTTACCAACCCACACACTCTCAAAACATTGTATTGTGCTTTTGTTAGATCAAGATTAGAGTATGCCGCTATTATTTGGAGACTGTACCAAATAGGTCTGTCTAATCGGATTGAGAGAGTTCAGAAAGTCTTTCTTCGTTTTGCGCTCCGATTTTTAAACTTTTCTGATCCTGTACCATCGTACCGCTCTCGATGTTTATTGATTGACTTAAAACCACTTGATAGCAGACGATCTATTCTGTCGTGCTCATTTATTATTCGTATCATTTCTGGATCTATTGATTGTCCTTCCCTTTTAAGTAAAATTCAATTTAATACCTTCTGCTCAAATATGAACGAGACGTTATCAATAAAACGGTCCGCGGATGACATATGGCAAAAATAAATTTTTTGTTTTTTGGTAGGACTGTTATAAGCTTACATGGCAAATTTCAGCGTGATATGTCACATAGTTTGTTTTCTGTGCTACTGTAAACAAGTCAAGCTCGAGTGTGTTCTTCGAATTCTCTTTTATGACTTCAATTGTCTCAAAATGTTTTCCACGGAGCTGCAACTTGAGCTTGGGAAACAGGAAAAAGTCACATGGAGCCATATCAGGCGAATACGGTGCTTGCGGAACGATATTAACATTATTTTTGTTCAAATAATCGCGAACAAGACGTGATGTGTGAGCTGGTGCATTATCGTGATGCAAGAACCATGACTTGTTGTCCGACTATTCCTTCCTTTTAAGACGAATGTTCTCGCGCAAACGCTTTAAAACGTCTAAATAATATTCAGCGTTAACCGATCGGCCTTGCGGAAGGAACTCCGAGTACACCAACTGAATTTCCATCGTTAAATTCGAAGAACACACTTGCTTGACTTGTTTACAGTAGCACAGAAAACAAACTATGTGACATATCACGCTGAAATTTGCCATGTAAGCTTATAACAGTCCTACCAAAAAACAAAAAAATTATTTTTGCCATATGTCATCCGCGGACCGTCTCGTTCATATATGAGCAGAAGGTATACCCAATATGAGGCTCCGACAGTACGAAACCTTTAAAATTGGCTTCTCGAGCACCAACTATGGGATGAATGCTCCGATTCCTAGGGCATGTGCAGATTTAAATATGTTTTTTCAATTCTTCTGTTGCAGATTTTACATGGCCGTATGGCATCTTAGTCAATCATCTTAAATCGATATTTTCTTAGTAACTACTAAACTATTGTACATTACCTTAATATAGTCTGCAAGAATGTATCCATTCAAAGACAATAAATAAATAAATAAATACATAAAATCACAAACATTTTCTCTCACATACCTATGGAACTAGCCACAAAATAAATACTCAAAGGAAATACTTCGCCCTGGAGCAGTAATGGCCCACACTGACTGGCAGACTATAACAGCACAAAATCCAAACTTTGGCAATGGCTAAGTTATTGAATGTATACAAGTGTCTTTTGTTCCTTAGTGAAAACGTCGCGTAACGGGTTTTTTATATCCGGCGCAATGATCCTTTAAAGTCGACTCACCAACATTGGCTGAAAACTCCTCGCTGCCTGTGAACGAATACTTCCCAACTCGAGGCTGTGAATTACTCGCCGTGCACTGGAACTCGGTTTTTAGTAGACTTAAACTAAACCAAACAAAATCCAACTGAGCCAGATACCGAGAGTTAATTACCAAAGGCCTCATCGCTTGCGCGCATACCTGGCATCAAAGTAATTGAAAGACAATCCCAATTTTGATCGGAAAACCATATTTAGCGACCAGGAGAAGTTTGTTAACAAGCAAAGTTGCAAAAATAAAGGACGAAATTAAAACCTCACGAGATTCACTATGTAGCAATGCATACATTTCTAAAGAAAAATTTACTGCGTATTGGGGCTGGCGATAGCATTGGTTCATACGTCTTCGAAAGCAACATTGATGAGATCATTATCGACAACGTTGAGTACTATTGGGGATCAAATATTACGAACTAGGAGCGGATAGCATATGGCTCTCGCCGAACTTCACCATGAAAACACCACAATAAACATTTTTCATGAATGACTTTTACGGATAAAGCATGAAATGGCTACCCAAATCCTTTAATGTCACTCAGCTTGACATTTTCTTGTGAGGTTTTCCGAGATCACAGGTCTACGATAACAAGCTGCAATCGAACGATATTATTATATAGCCAATGAAGGGAAGCATAACATAGCTGCAAGTCTTTGCTGCATTAAGTTAATAAAGTTAATGATATACCGTCAAAGCAATGAAAGGTACGGTTCTGAGGAAGAAATACACTTGTACATGGTGCTAGTAGATTCTTTAGCCAGAGTTTGTTACTCTTAGCATCGAAAAGCTTAAGACATTAAATCACTTCCAGTAAGCCAGTTATTAAAACTCTGTAGCACTTCTCTAAGTCTCTAAAGTGTCTACGAAAAATATCTCAAAATGTGTAATCGGTGTTACATATTCTATCTCACTTAATATCTCAACTTTTCTCCCAGAATTTCTTACAACCATTCCACACTCTGCCATAACCCAACGTCTTTGTTGGAGCTTAACCGACAGCCATTGCACCGAGTGCCGCATATAAATTCACTTTTCGTTTTATGGAATCGCCCTTGGAGGGCAAGTCAAAACAGAACAAATGCGATACAAAACCCAGCAGAGAGAAACAAAGTTTAACTTGTTTGTGCTCGCAATATACAAAGGTGATTGCGATTCCAACAGCTGCAACTAGTACCAAACAAAATAGCAAAAAATGTATAAAAATTATAGGCCAGAGCGACAAGTAAATATGTAAACATGTAAGCACAAATATAAAAAAAGCAATAACAATAATGTAAAAAAAAATATATGGAAGTACAAAGGTAGTAACAGCAAGCAAATCTACCAACTCCACTCACAATGTTTATATACACAAATGTTGCATGCATGTTGCTCAAGCATTGAATTGTAGGCAGCGATGTTTGCAATCGCTTTGCATATGCGAACATACCTATGCGATCATATATTTTACATGGCATTTGTAGTTTTCTATGCTTACTTCGAATACACATTTTGCATTTATCGCTAAAGTGCGCGTCAGCAAACTTAATTAGGTGACCTGTGCGCCCTTCATGGCATATAGGTAAATACTGAGCGGCATATCGTGCAAAAAAAACAAAAAAAAAATCTTTAAATTAAAAAATATTGTTTCTGCCCTGATATGAGTTAAAGACCTGATATGAGTACAAAAGGCCCGAAAAATATCGATAGTTTCATCACCTTCAAATTTAGTTAGTTAATATCAGGTAACTACCACTTAAGGAGAGAAATATGTTTTAATGCATACATATATACAAAGTGGCGCAAAATTATTCATCTAAAATTCTTTATAAATAACTTTTTTAACTAAAAATTTATGATGATGAAATAGAAATCTTTATTTAGATCTCTGCGCGCTCCGTTGCTTGACTGTTTGTATACTACAGCTGCCTAATCCACAAGTGTGAAATATTTTTGACGTTTGACTAATTTCGTGCCATATTTATTTTTACTCGTCTATTTCAAAGCTTGAATAGTTAATATTTTTTTTTTTTTAATTTTTTAAATTAATTTTTAAACCCCAAATATTGACGCAGGTGTAAATTTAGGTTCTCGAATCATTGCAGTATTTAAAAAAAAAATAATCAACTGGCTGCTGACTACTGCAATATGCTGATAAGAGGTAAAATCTGAATATTTTGCTATCAGGCTTATGAAGGTGAACCAGACCAGAGAGAGATTTTTGCTAATCAGCTTACTAAGCAGGCCAGCATTGAACTGGCCTCCCGGTGCAAAGAGAAAATAACGGTTCATCCAGTTTGCTCTTGCAAAAATTGGTCTTGAGTCAGATCAGCTAGATCTGAACGAACACTTTTAATCAGAGATTTGTACAGTCCGTCCACTCACAAGGCAACCAATGGACGTTAGGAGAGCTTCCAGGAACAACAAAGCTATGAAGTGTGAGTCTTAACCGAATGGAAGCCCATGAAGTGAAGAATAACACAGCTTAAAGTCTATGCTGCATTAGTAGATGTTAGATGTGAGATGGAGTAATCTCAGCTGCGACGTTTATGGGAGACCTGGATTTAAGTGATGAGTATATACCAGGCTTGGATATTGGCCAACTGTGGAATCTTAGTATCAGCACGTAGCAGCTTACTGATGCTCGACCTAAGCATCTGGTTCACATATCCTCTGATCGGGGCTACAATGAAAACACTTGACCCCTGGTCAATCTCGATCAATCTTCAATTAGTACAGTAGTTGGTACAATCACCAGCAGAGTCGGCACAGGGGAAGCGTATGGGGCTTTCCTCTAAGGACTTCTGTTGCAGCTGCAAGAACGAGAAGAAAGTGGAGATTGTTGATCCATTTATCTCGCTCTTACTGGAACACAAATCGAACCTCCAGAACCTGGGACTCCAAAACCTAGCCCTCCATGCCTAAACCCTTCACACCTTCATAGGCGTCATATCCATTTCCCATATCTCATAGTTGTTATTTTAGGGGGAAATTTAATTTTAATTTTCAAATTCAAAATTTAGAGAAACGAGGGCCTCTCACTTTCCCCCGCTGCAATTGAAATTCATAACTAGTACTTGGAGAACATATTTAACATACATTTTATCCGTAGGATTTGCATATCGTCTCCTATGTAATTTTAACGTTGAATCCGAATATGGAGTCAGATATTAAGAAAGTGGGAACGTTTTCGAGAAGTAGGTACATTTTAGGTGGTAAGTTTTCAAAAATAGATTTTTTTTTGTAATACTAAAATACGCGACAGTTTTCTTAACTCACCTGCATTTTACATGCAACAAATCATCGTTGTGTTAGTGACTCACAAAAGCCAAATTCTTTGTTTTTAATGGCATTTCACCAAAGCCCTTCCTTCTCTTTAAACTAAACCGAAATAGGCAAGTAATTGCAATCTATTTCTCCCCTTTTACTAAACAATTAATTAATTGCTACAAAATGCTGACAACTCCGTTTGCTGTTTTGCCACCGCTCACCGCTCTTTCTCCTGCACTGCATCAATTCCGCACCAACCATTCATCTTCACCTCATTTACACGCAGAGCAGCGCCACTAATGTACCAAATCTAAATGGAGCGGCGCTGTATGTCACCGTGGCAGTAGAGCATGTGGCATGCGGCAACACGTGCTACACACGCCGGCACGGCTGCATAAAGCTGCAGTAAACAAGGGTGAACAGCCAAGCGAAGGGGCCGAGGGAAGAGCATGCGAATAACAAAGTGTGAAATATATACATATGCCCAAGAGTGTGTGACAAAATTGCAAGTTGCTGGCAACGTACTCCACCTCAATGCTATGCAACTGCTGCTGTTGTTCTGTTGTTGAGTTCAATGTTGCAGCCATTACTGCTGCCTTGGCTTGCCTTGCTTTTTTTCAGTGACTTTTTGTTATTCATTGTTGCTTTTCTGGGTGGATATTAATTTAAATAATAGGTTTGTTTTGTGCCACTTCCTTTGTGTTGCAGCTACTGCTGCTGACGCTTTACGTCTTCTTCCTGCTTCTTCATTTATTTGCACGCATGGCCTGTCACCGTTGCATTGTTGCGTCGCACAATTATGTACGAGTATTTCAATTTCGTTGCAACACATTTTCTCAAGTGTGAAATGAAGTTTTGCAGGCAAA
Organism: Anastrepha fraterculus; assembly: GCA_037575425.1. Taxonomy (NCBI): domain Eukaryota; kingdom Metazoa; phylum Arthropoda; class Insecta; order Diptera; family Tephritidae; genus Anastrepha; species Anastrepha fraterculus. The sequence continues at coordinate 45,488 of JAYXIM010037217.1, read as the reverse complement.
CAACAACAACAAACTTAGCAATACATAAGTGTATACGTATGCCGTCGTTCTTACCTAAATTTCGATACACTACCACTATTGGCAATATGTGAAGGTGTGTGTGTATGTAAAATAAAACTAACAGCAATTAAAATGCGCCAGCATGCGTAGAAACCGATTATAGTTTTCGATATTTATGAACTTCATGTTTTTTCTATGCAAATTTGCTGGCCTCATTTCTGCAAACTCGGCCTGTTAACTTTAAGACTGATTTGTAGAGCGACTTTTTAGAATATGGATTAGTCATACACATGAAATTGAAGGAACTTTCCGAAGAAAGAGTTGATGATATTGGGAAACGTTTCCATCTTCCTGAGTTTTCAGTTTTCGCAGAAAAAATAAATAAGAAATTTAATAAGTATTTCTGAAGGAAAATTCTCCAAATTCTCCACTTTCCACTTATACAGATGCCTAGAAGGGCGTTCATAAGATGATCGAAAACTTGCACGGGAGCCAAACGACTTTTGAATTGGAAAAAGCTTCTCCTCGTGTTATTATACACATGACAGCCCATATTAGCCGTTTCAATGTACCGATTTTCAACTGACGTACTGAACGCAGGACAAAATGCTCACGAGCCAAAACATTGCGCACACGCGTTAATTAAAATTTCGTATACTGTAGTTTCCAAAACAACTCCATTCAGTTTCTGCTTTTCGAATTAGGGGTATAATTTTTTTTACTCACCATTTCTATCGAGTGTTCATTTAGCTGCAAGAGAACTATTGATCTTAATGATACGGTTTGACAGAGAAGAATGGCAAACTGTATTGACATTTCTGACATTATTGTGAACCTCCAAATCGTAGAAATTCACTTAGAAAAAAATAAGCAGTTCGCAAAGTTCATGAAATTATCTGCCAGATTATAATAAAAAATTCTTTCCAACTCTTTTCCTGTGTCATTCATCATTTTAAATTCCCAAGCTCTTAAAAAGCACCCGATATATGTACGCTCATATGTTGTCTTTTTGATTATTTGGTCATGAATCAAAAAATCACGCCCATTTATCGCTACAACTACTTGCTCGTCATAAATATATAAAGCTTGCTTTACTTTAGCCTTGCCAGGAGCAAAACACATTTTCTCAAGAATTAAATTATTACGCTTGCGAATCACTTCATATATCGTCCTCTTTCTGTGTTAACCACGTATCTACGAAATCATAATTTTCAGTAAATCGATAAAAATATTTGGAGTTACTTAACTTCTATGGAAAGTTATAACTTATTTGATACGATACTTATAGTATGTAGATACGAGATTTTTGAATTCGAACATGTAGATACGAGAAAAATCGAAACGCTCTGAAAAAAGGTCTATAATCATTATGAACATTGTATGTTTTGTTTTGCGTAACAGGAGTGCTAAGGACTGTTTTTCACTAAAAATCTCAATTTCGAAATAAATGAAGTTACGAGGTTAACACAGAAAAGGAACGATATTTCCTTGAAATTACAATTGAAAACTTTATTTACGGTTTTATTTTTTGACTCATGAATAAAACAGGTATTTTGGTCTTGACTGCAATTTGCAGTTTTTTAGGTACAAAATTTAAAAAATTTTTCAGCCACGAGCCCCTGCAACTACGTGATTCAAACCAATTTCTCCCTTTCGACTAAGGCATACAACTTTTTTTCTAACGAATTTTACGTTCGTCAACATTATATTTTAAATTTTTTTGCTCCTCAGTTAAAGATTTGCGTTTGAGGGTCGCTCGTTTGCAATAAAAATACAAAACTTGTTTTGCTTTAGCTTGCTCGGAAGCGAGTTAAACCGCTTCCTGTCTTCGACTCAAGGGAGTACTTTTTTTAAACTCACGCATTTTATATGCCCGCTGGAGGATTCAACGAAATGTTTCAAACCGATTTTGTCTTAAAACTTGCGAATATAATTTTTTTGACTTACGAGTTGTATATATTGGATCATGATATATCGAACTTTTTGCTCCTAAGTTAAAATGTTACGCACGCGAGTCGCTTCAACTACTTACTCGCGATGGAATTATAAAAGTTTACTTACTTAATCCAACTCTGAAGCGAGTTAGCCATTTTTATTTTTCCTCTCGCGAGTATAATTCTTTGGCTGACGGATATTATATCTTCTAGTATAATATTTTGTATTTATTTACAATTTACAAAATTTCCTTACCCCCCTTTTTGTATGCTTTTTACGGCTTTTTCTGTTTAGATTGGAAAATATTTTAGTAAAAACTTGATGCAACTTGCCACTGCAGTATATTGCAAATGCGATTAGATGATTACTACACTTTTGAATTCTTCTCATTACGAATATTAATTACAACTGTAGGTCCCTCAAGACTCCTTAAATTAGAGTAAAATAATAGGTTAGTAAAAACATGCGTGAGTCTATTTTAATGAAGTTACCATTAGCAACTGAGAGATGAAGACTTATTTTCACTCCTCAATGTGTATAAATTAACAAAGATGTGTTAATTTCCATTTCTTCGCCTTTTCAAATAACAGAACATTCAAAATGATTAATGAGTTAAAATAGTCATAATAAGAACCAAAGTCTAACTGAAAAGCTTTCCACAATACATATACACTTATAATTTTGAAGCCCATTCATCCTTGGGCACATATATGTGTATGTAGGTATGCACTTGAAGTATTCACAGCTTAGTGGTTACTGCACTTCCCACCAATTATCACTGACCATAACTTTTCGCCTTATCAGCTGGTTTCTATCATTATTCTCAATTTTAAAATGTGACAACTGTCAAAGTAATGCAGCAAGCAAGTAAAAATGACAATGACTTATACGAGCTGAGCAAGAGAAATTCGCACTCAGCTATTTTTCGCTTTTATTGGCATCATTAATGAGATATAACGAGCGAGGATGAACGTGTTCACTGAATATGAGCTAACTGCAGTGTCAGCTGTAAACGGAGTGGAGTTCAGGAAATGAGGAAGTGCTCAGAGTTCACTACAACTGCCATGCGCAGCTTATTACATTGCATATACACTTTGCTCAAAAAACCCTCCCAAAAAGGGCATACATGAGTTATTTAAGCTTTGTTAGGCTTGCAAATTGACTACTAAAAAAGATTGCGAAAATACGGAGTATATATAATTAGCGCGTACACCCTTTTTGAGTTTTTGGCGGAGCTCTTCCTCCTACAGGGTGGGCCATATAGCGTTTGCTTTTTTGAGAGTGGTAGCACAAATGACATGTCAAATATGTTCATAATTTACTTAAAGGTTTGACATTTACGAAATGGGACGTTATACGCTTGAACAAAATTGGGAAATATTGAAAACCTATTTCCAAAGTGGTGAGTCTTCTTCTTCTTTTCTGATTTTCACATCGGTGGCTACGCCGTTTGCTTAGCGGTTTTTGGTCTGGCGGCATCGAATGTGTGCTTAAAAATTGGGCAGATCGTATGGCCTACTGTAAAGCCAGTCGTGGCAGTCATTTGAACGATATTATTTTTCATTCATAAATGACAATGTTCAAACTTCAAAAAGCAAATTTTACATGGCCCACCCTGTATTTGTGGCGTCTTGATGTTGTTCCACAAATGGAGGGACCTACAGTTTCAAGCCGACTCTGAACGCCAGATATTTTTATGAAGACCTTTTTCACGGCAGAAATACACTCGGAGGTTAGCCATTGGCTGCCGAGGGGCGACCACTATTAGAAAAATATTTTTCTTAATTTTGGTGTTTCACCGAGATCCAAACCTACGTTCTCTCTGAATTACGAATGGTAGTCATGCACCAACCAATTCGGCTACGGCGACCGGATTAACAATAATAAAAAAGGATGATCAATTCAGGTATCGGATTTTAAACTGAAATAAAATAACGAAAATTCAAATTGATTGAGCAGCCTTTATTATTTTCATGTAGAACTATTGTACACATTTGAAACATAATCCCTATGAAATGTCGGCCGCAACTGCGCCGTAATTCGACCATCCGTAAACACCAATTTTGAATGACTCGCTAGAGGGTTACGGTCAGTATCCGTGAATAACTTTTATATTGTTGGCTTCCATTACCTCAATCGAAGTTGGTTTATTCACAAAGCGTTTAGACTTAAAATACCCCCACAAATAAAAGTCCAAAGGTGTGATATCACACGGTCTTGGTGGTCAATTCACTGATCCGAGACGAGAGATAAATTGCTCACCGAAACGGTGACGCAGTAGATCCATTGTTTCACGGGCTGTGCGGCAAGTAGCGCCGCTTTGTTGGAACCTTCAATTTCCGCCATGAAAAAGTCGTTTATCATGGCGCGATAGCGTTCACCATTCAGTGTTATATTGGCGCCAGCCTCGCCTTTGAAGAAATATGAGCCGATGACTCCTCCAGTCATAGGCCACACCAAACGGTTGTTTTCAATGGCTGTTTTTGAATGGCTTCGGATTTCTCTTCAGCCCAAATACGTCAATTTTGCTTATAGATGTAGCTATTAAGTCAAAAATGGGCCTCATCGCTGGGCCTCTTTTCACAGAGCGTCGATTTTCGTAATATAATTTTACGATTTATAAACGTTGTGGAGGCATAGGTTTTTCAATGATGAAATGTCAATTAATACTGAAAAAAAATATGTAGTTAGGTTGACAGTAGTCACAAAAAACCCTATTGGAAAAAGTACCTCCAATCTGATCACCCCTTATTTCTCACCTAATATACAGGTACACGAGATGTTAATATTTGTAAAAGAACTGGTGTTTTTTGAACAGAGAATGCACATATACCTATATACACTTCGCCAGTAACAAAATTGTCAAAAATTACCGGGATTTGTCAACCACATCAAACTTACACATTAACTTGCCCAAAATTCAATGCGCTATAAAACTACACACTCGATTTTTATTTTTAAACTCTGATTATGAATTGTGAAGTTTTGAGAAACATTTTTTTCAATTTTTCATCATAAAGCATACGCTTTAGCTAGAAAAATATCAAACCCTTGAGCTAATATTAAAAATAAAATGGTCGTATAAGCAAAAACCTTTTTTTTAAATAATCTTTAAAATCGAATATCTCGAAAACGGCTAAGTTTTGGAAATCAAGTCATATAGTCAAACCAAATCACCTGTATAAGAATTCACGTTGACTCTGTGATTAGCCGAATCTCCCACTAATTTTTCTTCAATAAAGTTCATACTCTTTACTGTTGTGTTGCCATTGCAAATGCAATGATGCCAGCCAATGGTGAATCACCCTAATAAAAAAGCATTTTTTTTTTAAACTTAGCTTCGTGTTTTCCTTACTGAATGAAACTAAGCAAAATTTAAACTTTTTTAAATATTTCAAAACATTTTGCTCCTACCAATTTCTGTATTATTTCTATAAAAGAAATTAAGCGTTGCCACATAGACCCATGGCAGCTATTGCCCATAACGCGCTGTACTTTTTCAGTGAGTAGCACCGAAGTAGCCGAATATGTTATCATCAATCAATGCTGCCTCAAATCACGTAGCCTGGATTTTTTTCCTCAAAATTCGAACAAACAGATATCCCAATTCACTCACTTTCTCCACAAATTACCCACTTTTCGCAAACTACTCCTCATTCCTCTCCATACAATCAGCATATCAGTAGCCAAGAGTACTTGGTCAATTCGCGCAACCAACAATTTGTTGAACTGTCACCGCAATGCGACCACTGCCTGATTGGATAAGCATTGCGAACTTGGTCAAACTAGGGGCAGTTGGAAAATTGGAAAACAAGGCTATACGTGACAACTGCGGCTTCCGTGTTCGCATTCGTTGGGGATGATACAGCTTTAAGTTTTTTAATTTAAGTTTTTGACGCACGTTGCTTGTGTTGATGGCACGCACTCGCATTACATCTTAGTTTTCACTTTTCATCAACTATAATGCCGACTTCGGAGTTTTCTAGTTGCACTTTTTTTTGCTTGCAATCCGCAAACACACACATACACACTTTCATTGTCTTTGCTAAATGGCGCTTCAAAGATGTTGTACGGCTGTGGTAGTAGTACACGATTTTGTTCGGCCTCTCCTCACTCCTCCACAGCGATTTTCTATCATTTATGGTTTCTTTTTCCACAAACTTCACAGAATAGCTTGACGCTTTGCCCCCTGTGTTATGTTGTGTTGTACTCTATTTACAAGTACTTGCCTATTAAAAAGTTGTTTTCTGAAGTAGTTATGCACTCAGGCGCACTCAGGCTGCTCAACCTTCTATATAGCCCCTACTCAGTTACTCAGCTCTCAACTACTAATGTGTTTAAGAATTTCTCAGCGTTTTTCTTGGCTTTGTTGCCGTAATTTTACACTTGAATGTGTAAAAATTTACGCCTTGCTGCACTGTTACCTCGTTTATTAAGCGCCTATAATTATGCAATGCACTCCAATGCCAACAACCAAATACCAAACAGTAACGAACAGCCAAACCTTGCTTTTCAACCGCCCTCACCACCCCATCGCACTGCCAGTTAAACCACTGGTTTAACCCTTTTACTTGTGTGTGCGAATTCGTGAATGTGGGAGTGCAGTGAGTTATTTTACGTTATAATTAAGTGTTGCCTACTTGTTGCACTTTTGCACCTCAGTTGAGTTGCCGACTTTTTCGTATTGCTGTTGTTGTTACAACAGTTGCCACATATTTCAACAGTTCTCCTGCTGCAATTCTCATTTGTCTAAACACTTGTTGTTGTTGTTACCTTGCACCAAAGTTAAGAAATACACATAAGTTATATTCGAATGTGAGCTGTTGCTTTTGCTATTTCAACACAATTTCATGCCTCACACTTAGCTTTGGTAATTGAAATGAGAAGCCAAGCAAAATGTAATTAAATTGAAATAAAAACCAGAACACTAACTAAAGAGGTGGGAAAATCCTTCCACTGAAGTCAGCTCTCTTCACACATGCAATCCTGTATATAGCAGGACTTAAACTAAAAATAGCAAGTAAAAGTTGCAAGTGCATGTCTGCAAGTACTCTTAGTGGAACGTATATGAGAGTTGCTGTGTCACAAAAGTACACTCGAAACTCGAGTTTGCGCCAGTATTTCGCAGACGGTCTCCAGTAGTAGTAACAAGTGGCAAATAGACCTTAGCTGTAGAAAGTGGAAAATTTGTAATGAGAGAAAATAAGAGGACCTTGAATATTTTTTTTTTTTTTAATTTTTACGTCCAAAAAGAATTCTAAGGACGAGGAACATTAAGGAGTATGAAATATAATAATAACAGAACCAAGGGTATGTCAAAAGCATATCTATGTCGTGAGGCAAACAATTCATTGCGGAAGGAGTGTGAGGCTTTGATGTTGTTGATGTTGTTCCACAAATAGAGGGACTTACAGTTTCAAGCCGACTCCGAACGGCAGATATTTTTATGAGAAGCTTTTTCATGGCAGAAATACACTCGGAGGTTAGCCATTGCATGCCGAGGGGCGACTGTTATTAGAAAAATGTTTTTCATAATCTTGGTGTTTCACCAAGATTCGAACCTACGTTCTCTCTGCGAATTCTGATCGGTAGTCACGCACCAACCCATTCGGCTACGGCGGCCGAAAAGAGTTATGCTCTAGAAATATCTTTGTTGCAAAAATCAAATACTGAAATAGTGGGAATAGTGTCGAAGCTATCGTAGTTTCGGCCTGCCTACTCTATGGCTCCTTACAGCCGCTCCATTCGAGGCAGCTAAGAGAAGTAGTTCAGTCTGCAGAATGCGGTAATCCTCAAAAACTTTTGTGACCAAAAGGAGGTAAAATGTGATTGATTTAATACTTACATAGGTCGGTTGGAAATCAAATCAACCAATGACGCGTTTTGTAAGAAGACTCTCTTTCAGATCATCCTTTATCGAATTCTAACTGGGAATTGATACTCTATCAATACCTTCTGGTAGGAATCCTCGAAATGTGGAGTGGGACTATTATAGTCGGCTTGTAACAGGGCGGATACCAAACCTGAAACTACTCAAATCAATAAAAATGGTCGAAGATATCAATGAGAATTTTGAAAGTAGATTAACCAATTGATTTGAGGAACTTTGGCCACTCAGGCAAATCACACAAGGGAAAGCAGGCTTTTGGTGGAACGCTGAACTCTCGAAGCTGTGTGAACGGTCCAGAAAACTTCTTAATCTTAACATAGCCTTAGAAAACCCGACGGTTCATATACCATTTCCAAATCGGAAAAGTTGAATGCTCTACTTGAACCCCATTTTCTGGATAGTAAAACGAATTCTGAAGTAGGAAGCATCGTTGACATTAACGGTAAAAATTGTAGAACCTCTTGGCTGCACATGATAGAATGTTCCCAGAAATGCTAGAGAAAGGAATAAAGAGGTTTATTGAAGCCATGAAAAAGATGTCCGCAGCCTGTCTTGTATTTGGTCACATACCGTCCCAATGGCGAGGCGTGAGGGTAGTATTTATACCGAAACCAAAAAAAGATGACTATTCCCCAGCTAAAAGTTTTAGACCAATCAGTTTGACATCGATCTTATTGAAAAGTATGGAACGAGTGGTAGAAAAACATATTCGAGTGGGGGTATTGCCAAAAAGTCCACTTAGTAGAAATCAACACGCTTACTAGAGTGGAAAGATTGAAGCCGCGCTAGAAGCTGGCGAGTACACAATGGGCGTGTTCGTGGACATTGAGAGGGCTTTTGAAAATGCCACTTTTGGCTCAATATGTTCTTCTGCCGAATGACACGGAATTAATTAAATCATTGTAATTGATGCATTCCATGTTCTCTGAGAGGCTGCCAACCCCTGGCGAAAACAGTGATGAAATAATTACCGTCAGGGCCAAGCAATGTTCTCAAAAAGAGTTTTTACTCCTCTGTTGATATGTTTCGTCATAGATTCTCTGCTAACGGAGATGCAGGAACTTGGATTTTATATCCAAGTATATGCACCTAAGAAGGCTTTGCATGAAAGCACAAAGAATTCTGTGTAAAATCGACGACTGGTGCACGAGACAAGATCTTTTCGTAAATCCGAACAAAACTACCTTGGTCTTGTATGTAGTTAAATATCTAGGAGTACTCTTGGATGTCAACATTTGTGGAACAAAATCAAGACGCACACCACAAATAGGAGGAGGAGCTCGGCCAAACACCTAACAGAAGTGTACGCGCCAACTATTTATTTTTTTTTTACTCTTGGATAAGAAACTGACTTGAGAGACACATGTTTCACTGTTTGGTAAAATCTAGGACCTAAAACCAGCTGAGATACACACAGCACTTATCGAACCAATCATCACTTATACCTCTGTGGTTTGGTGGCGACGGACAATGGTTAAGTACACACTTCGGGAACTGTACAGGCTGTAAAGAAGTGTACGTTTATGAATTACGGGTGCCATGAGTACAACCTCCGCCTAAACCCCTAATGCTATGCTTGATTTGCTCCCCTTGGATCTTAAGATGCAACAGAGAGCAATGTGTAGACTCCAAAAATATGGCTTTTGGCAGGAAGATGGAAATTCGGGACACACAGCAATCTTCAAGACTGTTTTGACACCTAAAGACGACGAAAGGAAATTTGACATCAAACTTGCTTTCTGCTTCATTCACACTCCTTAAATTTAAGGGACTTGTGTGAAAAGGTGGATATACTACAGTGCTATCCCGTCATTGTAAGTAAAATGAAAATGCCCCATCAATGTAGCAAAATCTTTTCCAAAAGCCACAGAAGGAGGTAACCGACCAATCGATGCGCAATATTCGACACTTCGAAAATGTAATTCGGCGCTTAAATAGCCGATACAGGCGGACAGCAAACAACAGACAGCAGTAAGCGAACAGCGTCAGGCAAAATGTTGACGTCAATGTGTTGGCCACCATCAACTTGCAATGCGACAGTTTAATTGGGTTGGCAGGCAGGCGATTGCGCTGACCGCATTGGCGTCATTCTGTGTTGCCACTCCATTAGCAGTGTGGCACGTGTTGCAGCGCACCTAGCCGCTTACAATTTTTGCATGTACGCATATGCGTGTCGGAGTGTGCATGTTGGGCACTTTGGTCGTGTAATTAAACTAAAATCGGCGCTAAATTGGTGATGGTCGATTGCTTATTTTATTTATTTATTTTTTTTTTTTTGGTTGTTGTGTTTTTAGTTCCAAATCTCTAATTTTCCAATTTTTGGTTTTTGGTTTTAGGATTTTGAACTAATGGTGGCATTGGCCATGGTTGAGGCTACGCTGCGTTGTAGGCGATTAACTAAATGCACTTTATTTTCCATTGTCTGCACTCGTTGGTATATTCCCTGTGTTTGCTACTGCGGTTGATCAACCAACCGCTTGACATGTTGCAAGTGGGCGAGTTGAGAATGGGCGGTGGTATTACACTCGCCAGACTGCCTCAATTTTTCAGTGCACTGCTGTTAACTGAGTGCTCGACCAGTGAATTGCTTTTGTATCGGTACAGAAATTGTTACAATTGGCAATAGCGAGCTTTGATTTTTAATTCGATTGGTGGTGCGGCTTTGTTTGAGATTGGTAATGCATTGCTGGGATTTTAAAAATTGCACAGTTTTGCGTAACTACGTTATTTTTCAACATAATATCTAACCAGTTTAGGTCGCTAATTAAATCCAGTTGTTTGAAACTGTGGTATTCATTGATGCACTTTTCACAATCATTGACACAACTTGCAGTGAATTTGGTGCGTGACTACCACTTGATTGTTGAAATGTTGGAGTTTTTGTCCCATTGTATTTCTGCCATGACAAAGCTTCTAATAAATTCTGAATTTGTATTCTGTCTGCAGATTTTCAAGCAGAGGTAGGTCCCTTCAAAGGAAACTTAAATATCTTTCTTTCAGGAAACTCCAATCTCATAGATCTAGCACTTCTTTCTTTTATTCATATCAAAGAGTAATGTTTATTTAGGTCGTTGTTATCGAGAGAAAAACTGAGGAACTGAGCGATTCATCAAATAATCTTCGCCCATTTTATATTAGAGAAACCAAAAGAAAAAACTGTAGCTTTAAGTTTACTTAATAATAAAAAATGCATTAATAGATATCACTCCACCGTTTGCCTTTAAATTCCCGGCAATGAGTTCAAATTGAAAATCAACCTATTCCCCAATAGCACAACACAGCAGCACAAAAATTCAAAGCAGAAATAAGAAATACTGTTTTTTCTATGACCACCGCAGAAGTGACGCAAATGAATTTAATATTTACGCTAATTAAGTATTTCACAGGCAATCAGACGATCAAAAAGTTCAAATGATGCAAGGCTGCATAAATCTACAGCAAAAAGCTGGACGAAGCATGAGGACGAAGTGCTGCAAAGTGGCCTCTAACCCAGTGAGGCGTTGTTGCTTAATTAATTATTTTGTCGCATTTTGTTCGCCGTTTTATTTATGCGCACATGCAGAATATCCTTGTCGTCCTTGTTGTAGTACTAGTGCATAGTTGTTGTTGCTTTTGTGAGCTCATATTATATAGTGTTTGTGTTGGCCAAGCAGGCGCATTGATATTATTGTTAATTTATGCAAATGAGCTTCGACATTTCCGAAACTGTGCTGGCTCGCCTAGTATATGTTTGTGTGTGTGTGTGAACCTTGCGATAAGTGGCCGTTTAACGCGAGATTTATCGATGTGCGCGAAATTTATCAACGAAATTGTTTGAACAGCAAAAAAAGGAAGCAGACGAAAACATATAATTGAGTAAATGGAGAAATAAAAATGACCACAAATAAAAAAAGAGAATTACCCATGAAAAGCGTTTGCATTGCTGTCGGCTCTCAGATAACTGGAGCGAAAATTTTAATACGTTAAATTAAATTCTGTTTCATTTTTATAAATAATTATTCGTTTTTAGTCATGATTTGATATTCCGATGCATTTACAAAAAGTATAGCTCCGAGACAAATTACAAATATTTTTTGTTGTTAATTATTTTTACGTTTTTTTTTTTTTTTCTTTCTGCCAAAAAAATATATAACTCAAAGGTCCACACTTTGTACAAAACTCACACAAAATTAACAAATTAAAAAACAAAAATACACTAAGATGTTCAAATTTTTATTCAGAATTTTAAGCTATATTCTGGGTACGTAGTTTTATAGCTCACTCACAATGCCTCGAAATTCTCGTTGATTTTTGACAATTTTTTTCGCTGAGATGTTGAGCATTTTCATCCACAAAAAAGACTTCCGAACATATGCCCTATACGGAAGAAACATTTCAACATCGGATGACAAAAAACTCAACGCGATTTTTGAGCCACTTCAAACTTAAACTGTATGACATAAATATTGAATGGGCTATAAAACTGCATACCGCCAAGCTTTATAAAGTTTCTGATTAAAAAGTTTTAGAATTTGTATGATAATTTTTTAAAATTTATTAAATTTTTGTGAATTTTGTGCAAAGTTTGAAGCTTTGAGTTATATGAGTTTTGTTGCATTGTTGCATTTCCCAAAACCAAAAAAACAATTAAGTAAAAACTACAGCAGAAAAGCTGTGCAGCCATCATTTTCTTTGAATAAAGTATGATACTTTGAGCAGAATTTTCACATATTATATTTTATTACTCCGTGGAAAAAAGGCTACAAATGTGCTCCTTTTTGTCATTCAAGGGCCAAACCCTTTAAAGATGCGAAGTAAATCTAAACTGAGTTCTGTCATCCTCCGAAAATTGCACGCCATTTGCATTCCACCATATAAATTTGGAAAGCTAAACTCTTGAAATTGTCCGCATTTTGAGTCCATTAATTTGAGCTTTTAAAGCGTGCATTCAATGTCGGAACCAGTGAGCATCGAAATGGGATTATATCGAGTTTCAAAGAAGCTGGAAGTTTTCTTGAAAATTCAACTTTCAAAATCCAGATTTAATTTCAAAATCAAGAGCCTTTGAAATACAAATACGAATATGCCGAACTTTAAATAGATTCAAAAATTGCTCACCTCAAGTGGGTGGCTCAAAAATTTATGTTTTTAAAGCTTAAATTGAGAGTGGAAGTTAGTGAGCCTCAAAACTTTAACTCTTCTAGAAAGCTGTCCATTATTAGATATTCCCCAGCTTAAATATCAGAAACATGAATTATATGACTTTCATTGAAAACGAAATGGTAAATACCAGAAATCCTCCTTTATTTTTTCATCAGCTTTTAATGCATTTTAGGCCCCAGTGATGTCAATAAACGTAAAGCAAGCACTTGTTGAGTTGCCTTCTATGTGATCAGCCGACCATTCGATAGCGCTTAATATATAAAAAAACCAAACAACAACACAGACTATTTTTCTTCTCCGTCGTCCAATAAGTCATATAATTAATGATAAGTTCCATTTGCTACAATAAATTCTTCGCATTTGCATAATGAAGGGCACGCTGACATAAAGATGAGCGGCGAGCTGTGCCGCGAGAGACAAGCGAATAATTGCTCATTAATCATATGTCACTGCACCGCAAGACATTAATCAGTCCGTTGACGACTGGCTTTCCCCATTTCATTTCAGCATTACAGGATACTAGCACTAAAGCTACATAGAGGGCTGGGGAAAAAATGCATGCATATGCTTAACTTGAAATCCTTTGAGTTGCCATCAACTGCAAATGTATGTATATGCACACATTTCTGACGACATTCATCTATCAGTCGCACTTTCAATAAACCTTGACCTGCGCCAACCACAAAACGCTTTGCTTCTAAGTGCTTCTCCTGCTTAAGTAAATAAATAGCAGCAAGTCGAACTGTAACGAGCTGTATTTACTTGATAGCTTATAACTGGAGCGTGCCACAAGTAGCTGCACTACACTAACTACCTTTGCAGCGCTGCCATACATCTATATGATTTTTTTTTTTTGCATATACAACTGCTTCTGTTTCTCTATCTCTGCGGCATGCCAAAGGAATATTAATGAGACGTATATTTCTTCACTTTGAATACATAATTGCAGCTTAATGATATTGTCCCGCATACATAAATTTAATATGCTGCCCTTCAGCCGAATGGTGATGTGGCACAGATACGGGTTTTAGCACTGGTTGGCCTGGTTACTCATACCGGCTGAAGTAAATGTGGCGCTAATGTAGGGCATGAAATTCTTGTTTTTGTTGGTTCTGAAATTTCTTATTTTAAAATTAATGACCTAAAATATGTAAAGGGATTTAATTGGAAATTTTCAGAATGTGAATTTGATAATTAGGCACCAGATGCATTAAAAGCAACAGTTCGAAGGATATATTTTCGTTTCACTCGAGGGCCTGTGTGCGTAATATAGTAACGCTGTAAGAGTAGCTGATACGCCTTTATTTTATTATAATTATTTTGCGTTTTTTTTTTACTGATTTGTAAGAATTTGTATCGAAAAAGAGTAACCATGGAACTGAAACACCGAGTATCTCTCATACTCACTCAAAACAAAAGTTACAATCGCAGTGCCACCAAACATGGAGTTTGCCGATAGGTCAGCCAATTTTTCATTAAAGCCACTTAACTCCAATGTAGGGAACTACTTTCGAAAATTTGGCGCTTCAGAGTAATTTCATTCAACCAACAAACTGTATAAGGAAAAGGAATAATTATACCCAAACAAAGCAGGTGGTATCCCAATAAAAATAAGTGTTAGCAATTTTTTATAAAAACCCTGAGAACATCCGCAAAGTTGCAAAGAAATTTAAAAAATAAAAAACTCAATTTTTATTAAAAATATTTATTTATATGGTTATAGACATCAAGAGAGAAATTAAAAAACATCAAAGAGACATCAAGAAAAAAATTGTATTGGGTAATCTCAGTCCACATTACATCGTTGAATGCTATATTGGGATTTAAGTACACCACATATGTTTGCTGAGCTCTTCTTCCATTTTTGCGTATTGATGTTTTTGAATAAATAGGGGCCTACAGTTTAATGCTGCCTCCGAACGGCAGCTCGTTTTTTATGACAAACTTTTTTTATGGCAGAAACGCAGTCGTAGGTTTGACATTGCCTCACGAGGGTGAGCGCTTTAGAAAAAATAATTACCATCATTTGGTGCTTAATACCTGATAATCCTAATTATGTTATTCACTACTTCCTTTACCAGTAGCTCGAGCTCCTCCTTCAATTTGAAGTTTGAGTCTTAATATTACACTCAAATTTGAATTCACTAACTCAGAATAGCAGATGACTTTCAGGAGCAGCTATTTATTTTATTTTTATTTTTATTTAAAGTTCCATGTCGGCTGTAGCCTTTGAACCCGGAGCAAGGTAAATGATAATGTTTGTCTATGGAGGCACTGATGAGCAGGAAAAAAGTAGAGTGTTAAATACTTCCGATTATAAGCAATTCTTTGTTACGGGTAACGAATTGTTAATTCAAAGCTCAAGTAACTTTCGAAAAGCCCCTGCTGTTGTCCCGAATGCAGGTATCACAAGATCGACAAGAAAGAACAAACTAAATCAGAAACTTAATGTAATAATATTCCATCAACAGTTTACTTGAAGATTTTTGCTTGATTCCTGTTCACGTACTTTTTCTGATACTTTTTTATGTTTGTCTTGTTGCATAAAATGGCGCCCAACATAAATTTTTACTGAAAAAGTTAACGAATAAAAATATTTTATGACAAAGGAAAACAGGAATAAACCAAAGATGTAAAATCTCCTCATAATCTGCATAAAAAATTGCGAGTGCTGTGAAAAACTTATTTGAGAACAAATAAATTATTTTGTATAAGGCATCTGTATATATAATATGTACGTGCGTCGTACAGCACTTTTGCTTTGATTGTAATTCGCATTTGTGGATCGCAATAAAATTCATTTATCTTCCTCAAAGATAAGGATGCTCTTATACACACCTACAAATGTACGCATTGCAAAGACATTTGCATAAATACGCAACATGAAAATTGCACCAAAAGAGGAGGAGAGAAACAGCATCATCAGTTGGAATAGCGATGGCTACAGAAAAGCAGCAACGTCGCCTCTGTTGCTGTGCCACCAACAACTCATCTGCGTCTGGTTGAAACGGTCCGTTTGTCTTGGCATTTGTCTGTCTGTCTGCCAGCACAAATACATATTATGCGATTGTACGATTTATAATATTAAGTTTATTTGTTATTGTTTTTGTTGGCTTGAAAGAGCGTACGCCAGCAGGTAGAAGAACAAGAGCAAAAGATTTCAAATGTCAAAAATGTCGAGTGGCATATTAAAAACGAAATGACAGCGCACATTATTTTCATTGCTGTTGCATTTATACATACAGCTGGCCTTCTATCCTACTCACACTTTCACATACTATGTATGTGTATAGATAGTGGTTTGCGGAAGCGTATGAATACATATGTAAATTGCTCGTAAGGACAATGCAAGGCTACAAAATGCGAAAGTACCAAAATTTTGTTTTCAAAAAAGAACTAAGAAAGCTTAAAATGCAAATAAATTGAAATTGTATGCAAAGATTTATCATAATCGTAATTTTTGCTGGCGCTGCAGCCACCCACTTTTAGCTTTTTATAGTAGCGCAGCGGGACAAAGAGTTTTCCTACTCAAAGTTATTCATCGCAAATGCGTTAAGACTTTGCAGAAGCATGATAACAATCATGAATATTTGCTATTGAGACAGATTTATGGATTAATCTATCGCAGACTTCCTACCGGCGTCGGAGAGGAGTGTGTTTTCAAGAGCTAAAAATTTTCATTTATCCTATTGCAGGTAGTAAGTAGGGATGTTTATATTAGCGCAAATTGGAGATTCCAGACTTTTGGGATATTTTTATTGCAATACCGAAATACCGGAATTGTTACGGGATTCTTCAATTCACTAAAAATTCAACATGCCTCTTTTTATTATAACTAGGAAAAGTTTAACCTACTGAGATTTCGGGTAATTTTTATTAAAATCCCGGAATATAGCTTTCTAAATTCACTAAATTCACTATATTTGGGGGCTGCAATTTGAGTTCATTCTGTTGAGGTGGATATATAGGGTGTTTTTTTTAGAGGTTAGGTTTTCAAGATGAAATAAAACGTATATAATTTAATGTTATGGCCAAGAATTTAGCTTTATTATAAAGATAAGGGTTTGCCATTATGTTTTAAAAATGATACCCATTCAACCAAAAGTGAGCTTCATCGCTGAACAAAATTTTCTTCGATGCGTCGCGCGACCCGAACCATTATTTTCGTAATAAACTTGCACGATTTGCAAACGTTGTTCAGGTGTAAGTCTATTCATTATGAAATGGCAAACCAAACTGAGCATAAATCAAGTGATAGCTGTCAAAAAGACCATCTACGAAAAAAGTAGTGCCAACTTGAAAACCTAACCTCTAAAAAAAACACCCTATATAGGGATACTAATATAAGCAAAAATTGGATATTCCATTATATTTTTAATACAATATAGTCCCGAGATACCCGACTGGACCCTAATAATGAAATATTCTGACTCATCCAGGAAGACTCATCCAGACTTTATAGAACTCATGGGAAATTCAAATTTTTTATAAAAACTAACAATGTTTTAGCGTACACTGGCTGTGGAATATTTTTAATATAATCCCGAAACACCGAAACTTGGTACCTAAATTTCTGAATTCATTAAAATCTCAATAAGTCTTTTCTAATAAAAACTAGAAATATTTTAACGTACCGAGATTTCGGGCGCTCATACCCTGGCTGGTTGTTTGGTAGAGCTCTCCCTCCTATTTTTGGTGTGCGTTTTGATATGTCTCCACAAATGGAGGCCTCCTGTTGTTTTTATTGACAGAACGCAAGCGGTGGTTACATCCGAAAAACTAGTTTAAATTCATGTGCTATCTTATTAATACTTATGTTCGACAATTCGAACATGAATATATGCATTGCTAGGGTTGCTTTTATAAAGTAGCATTTAAACAGCCCTCCTCAATGCAGATGTTCTTACAAAATCATTTGTACATTACTTAAGGCTTAACAATTCCAAAAATTCATTGTGTTTCTTTTTTGACAAATTCTTCGTTAATATATCTGCTATCATTTCATTAGTTGATACATATTCTAATTTAATGTCGCCCCTCTCAACAATATTTCTCACGAAGTGATATCTAATATCAATGTGTTTCGTCCTTGCATGGTGCACAGGATTCTTTGCAAGATGTTGAGCACTTAGGTTGTCTCCACATAACACAGTTGATGTGTGTGCATCGCCACAACCAATTTCGATGATAATACGTCGCAGGTGTAACACCTCCTTTGCTGCAGATGACATAGATAAATATTCCGCCTGGGTACTACTTAAGGCGACGCAGTCCTGTTTTTCCGACTTCCAGGATATCGGACCACCAGCCAGAAGGAACACGTAGCCTGTATAAGACCTGCGGTCAACTCTATCCCCACCCCAATCCGCGTCAGCATACCCTTTCAATGGTTGCTTGCATGTACGATAATGTAACTTCATATCGGTCGTAGCTGCTAAATACCGTAACACATGGACAATACCTGCCATATGTTCACTATGCGGATCTTTATTACGCTGCGCCAATTTCGATACTGAGTGAAAGATGTCTGGTCTCGTAGATAATGCTAGCCACATCAGCGCCCCAATTATAGACTGATAAGATGTTCCGTCAACCCTCTCACAGTTCTCGCTGTCACACGCGACCTGGAAACCTGCGTCCAGTGGTGTCGATGCCGGTCTGCATGAATCGATACGATGCTGTCGCAACAAGTCTTTGATGTACTGTGATTGTTCAACCGGTATATCACCCAGTTCTCCATCTCGCTCAATCTGCATGCCCAAAAACATCTGTACTGATCCTTTGTCAACGCACTCAAACTTGTCGCATATATTTCTTTTGACTTTCATTATAACTTCTTTTGACTGGCACGCTAGAAGGAGATCATCTACATATAAAAGTATTAGGCAAAGATTACCTTCTACATCTTTCTTATAAAGACATCGCTCGCTCTCGCATTGAATGAAACCCAAATCACGCAACGTCGCATTCAGCTTGGAATTCCATTCTCTACCGCTTTGCCTTAGACCGTAAATCGCTTTATTTAACCGCAAAACCTTTTGCTGATTACTACCGCTGCAATACCCTTTTGGCTGCTTCATATAAACGACATCGTTAAGCTCACTGTTGAGATACGCTGTGCACACATCCATCTGATGTATATACATTTTCAGCTCTACCGCTAACGCTAATAGTAATCGTACCGTTTCGAAACGACACACCGGAGAAAAAGTGTCTTCATAATTTACGCCAAACTTCTGCGAACAGCCATTCGCTACCAAACGCGCCTTATAACGATCAATGTGGCCGTGTTTGTCTCTTTTGATACTATACACCCATTTGCAGCCGATTACCGATTGCCCCTTAGGCACATCTACCAATGATCAAGTCTGATTTGAAGTGAGAGCCTGGTGCTCCCTGTCCGTCACCTTTTTCCATATAGCCGCTTGCTTACCAGCCATTGCTGCTTCATATGTTTCTGGTACTTCTATTTCACTCGAGTCCATAACATTCAGTACGTTAAATTTCTTCTTGGGACGACCTGGCATACCTGTCCTAACCAGCATTGGCCTTCCTGGTCCACGCTTCACCTGCAGTTCATCAGCACTTAGAAATTCGTCATCTGTAGTGACACTCGTATCTGCAGATTAATCTTTTCCACCACTGTTATGTATGACCACCTCAAGTAGCTGTGTACTTTCTTGTCCACCATCAGCTAAACCATAATTATAACGTTGACTTGACGTCATACTTTCAACAAAGAACACATCTCTGCTGACAATCAATCGCCTAGTTTCATGTTCGTACAAACGGTAGGCCTTTGGCGTATCAGAGTAACCAACAAATATGTACTCTTTTCCCTTTGCTTTTAATTTGTTATTCTGCCGCTTATCTAATGCTATTGCAACAGAACCAAAAATACGTAAATGCGATACCGTCGGCTTATAACCATTCCATGCTTCAAATGGCGTTTGCGAATTTAACGCCTTAGTTAGTGAACGGTTTCGTAAATAAACTGCAGTACTGACTGCCTCTGCCCATAATGAGTCACATACGCCCGAACTCAGTAACATACATACATCTTGCCATATCGATAAGCGTTCGATTAAACCGCTCCGCAACACCATTCTGCTGAGGTGTGTAAGGCACGGTAAGCTGACTTACTATACCATTCTCTTTTAAATATTTGTCAAAAGCATTATTCACAAATTCTGTGCCATTATCGCGGCGCAGAATCTTTATCTTTTTACCAGTCTGGTGCTCCGCCATAAGCCTGAACTCTTTAAAATGTTCTAAAACTTCATCTTTTGTTCGTAAAAAATAAACAAATACATAGCGCGACTTATCATCGATGAAAGTCAAAACTTATCTTGCGCCACCAATTGATGTATTTCTCATAGGGCCACACACATCTGTGTGTACTATACCCAACACCTCTGCCGCTCTACTTCCAGCATTGCTGTATGGTTTCTGTGTACACTTGCTTTTCATATACACCGTGCAAACCATATCTTGAGGAATGCTCACATTCAACCCTCGCACCATCTGTTTATCGTTCAACTCTTTTATACTAGCAAAGTTGAGATGACCATGACGTGAATGCCATTTAGTAGCCTCATCAAGCGATTTTCTTGCAAAAAACAATGTGTTTTTATTTGCTTCAAATATAAACAAATCACTGACCTTATTTGTACGTAATATTGTGCCTCCGTGCCTATTCTTTATTGTCGCTGCATTTCCACGAAATTCTACGCTGTAACCACTATTGAATGCCCTTGAAACTGACATGAAGTTGCATTGCAACCCTTTCACATACAACACGTTCTCGAGTGTTACGTCAAACATTTTGGATTTCAATCGCACAACTCCTCTGCCTGTAGCTAACATCTTGTTGTCACCAGCCAGCAAGATTTCTTCTTCGTGTTGTTCGAACTCAACAAACATATGCCGATCGCAACACAAATGCGAAGAGGCACCACTGTCGACGCACCAAACGCCGCTATTTAATATTTTTTCATTTGCTACTGCGAATAATCGATTTTTGTTATTGCAGTTGTCGCTTTTCTGTTGATTGTGTTGTTGTTTCTCTCTGCACTGAGCTGCAAAGTGACCTTTCTTGCCGCAACTGAAACATTTCAAATTTTCTCGTTTGTTCTTGTTGGTATTGTTTCTGCTGTTGCTGTTGTCTGTGATGTTGCTAGCTGCGCTGCTTACGTCGTTTGATTTTGAATTCGTCGAACTACGCATTTTGCTGGAATTTTCTCGAACCATAAATGCTTGCACGGTACTTTCGGTGTTTTCCACACTACTAGAATTACGACGCTCTCCCTCTTCCATCAACTTTATCTTTATAGCACCAAGCTTGCGCAATTCGTCACGAGATTCTAATGCTACAACCAAATTCTCGAAGGATTTTGGCAAGCTTGCCAGAAGCATTATAACGAACAATTTTTCTTTCAGACCAACTCCTATTTTTTCTAGCTTTTCAGCCAATGAAGTAAATTTACAGACATATTGTTGAACGCACTCCATCTTTCATACGCATTCCAAGTAAACGCTTAAATAAAGTTACTTTGCGTACAGGTCCCTTAGGCCTATGAATATCACGAAGAGTATTCCATGCCTCGCTGGACGTCTTACAGTTCTTTACATACGCTATCTTCATCGGTGTTATGCTCAATATAATTGTCGCTGTGGCCTTTTCGTCTTTGACCTTCCATGCTACCACATTCTTGTCATCTTCAGCTGCTTCTGGACATGGTGTTGCCCCCGACGCTACTGACCATAGTTCCTGATGAACTAGCACACTCTTTAGCTGTATACTCCAAGAGTCATAGTTGGATTCGTCCAACTTCTCAATGTTTAAAAGCGAAGAACTCATCTTGACACTTTTATTTAACAATACACTTTATTTGAATTCCAGGAATTTGTACCTGGGCCCATAACCTGTTGTTTTTATTGCCAGAATGCAAGCGGTGGTTACATCCGAAAAACCAGTTTAAATTCATGTGCTATCTTATTAATACTTATGTTCGACAATTCGAACATGAACATATGCATTGCTAGGGTTGCTTTTATAAAGTAGCATTTCAACACCTCCAAACATTAGAAAATTTTGTATAAGGAACTTTTTCAAGGCAGAAATACTATCGGTGGTATCCCATTGCCTGCCGATGAGCGCCCGCTAACATAAAAAACTTTTTGTATCGTTTAGTGTTTCGTGCCCGGGGTTTCGAGCCCATGCACTCCCGAATGGTAGTCACGCATCAACCCATTCTGTTACGCCTTTTAATGTTATCCTGTAATATCGTAACTCATCCAGCGCATAACACATTCAAATTTACTAAACACTCAGTACGCCCTTTAACTAGAAATATAAGTATTTTATCATACAGGAATTTCGCGATACTTTAAATATAAACTTGCAAACCCGGGCTTAATCTCTGGATAATATAACTTTCATCAACTCAGTAAATATGCAACATTCAACAAATAAAAAATGTTTCTTAAACTTTCTCTTCTTTCTAAAAACACCAATGCGTGGCAAAAAAATCGGAAATTTATGATTTACTACAACAAAAATCTGATGGTGAAAACAACAAAGCATTTAAATTTGAGTATTTCACACGTTATCTAAATTTATTATCACTTTGTAGCAACTGCTGTGAACATTTCGTAATTTGATTAAATGTCAGCTTCCCTTGAAACTTTTGAAAGTAAAGAAAAATAAGAAAGAGAAGAAAATATTATTATCTCTAAATAGCCAAGCATCACCTTTAAGGTTAAATATTTATTACAACTCTCTCACGTCCTGTGCATTGCATACCTTTTAGAAATGCAGTAAAACGTTTATCATTTCATGCAAATGAGCAAAATAATAGATCGCTGCATTTAACTTTCAAACACCTCCCCACATTCACTTTAATGCCGCGCCATGGCGTATGAGTAATATTATTGAATTCGAACTAAAAAACGCGCATTTTTGTGCCACACTTTTAACGCTTTATTTACTTTCAATCAATATTATGATGTATTGCACACTTTGCATGCACACTTTCATATCACTTTTTCTCAGCAACGCGCACCGCTGCTGAGTTTTCACCAGCGAAAAAAGGGAAGCCAAGGGAAGCGTGAAAAATTGCATATCGCATTGCACAGCACTTTTTATTGATATTTGCATTTACATATTATTGTGTGCTTAGTACAAGCCGCACAAGTTGGTAGAATGACATTGAAGCAACAACAATAACAACAGTAAGCAGTCACAAATCAAAATTGCTTAGGTTTAGCGGTAGAAGAGCAGACGGAGGGTGTCAGCTATATGTGTAGTAAAACTAAGAGGGTGCCAAGCGGTGATGTACTTATATAGTATATGTATGTCTTATACGAATGCATACATACATTAGTATTTATTTATGTGTGTTTTTGTACGACTGCGTTTGTTTATTTATTTACCTTTTGTTTTTATATGAATTGCATTTAAAGCTTGTTGCTCTTGCATTTCATTCCCCTAAGTGCAAAGTGGTTTTAGTGCTTTAGTGTTTTAGTGCACTATCGTGGCTATGGTTCTTGTTGTTTCTAAGCATTGGTTGAGTGAATGTTAGCGTGAAACTAAACTAAACGTATTGAATGAATGAGTAGGTGAATGAATACAGTAATGCATGAATGAAACTATGAGTGTGTGATGGATTGATGAGTGCAGTCCCTTCGTTGCGTTGCACGAAAAGTTGCTTCACACAAATGTCATAAGAAATATCTATGAACGGAAGTTAAGGCAGGCATACATGTAGAGTAAATACGAGAGGTGCCTTTTATATGTCGGGATTTGGCAACCCTGGTATTGCAATCTGGCAACTGACAGCTGTATCGCAAAGTTTGACATTTTTTGGCTTTTACGTACTCAGAACGTTTTGAAATACCAGCGCTATTTGTGTTGTTTACAGTAACTTAAAAGATTCATCTCGGTCCAAAAATGGAGTTAAATCGTGAACATTTTCGTGCGACTATTTTTTACAACTTTCGACGTGGATTAACTCAGCAACATGGCATGGATGAACTTAATTCATTTTTTGGCGATGAAGCTCCATCAAGGACCAGTGTTTATCGATGGTATGGTGAATTCAATCGTGGTTGTAGCTCACTCCAAGACGAATTTCGTGAAGGTCGTCCAAAATCAGTTGTTGTTCCGAAAACCGTTGATGCTGTGCGCGAACTCATATTGCAAGGTCATGTGACCTATCGTGAGATTGAGACAATCTTAGGCATTAGTGGGACCAGCATACATTCAATATTGCATTAACATTTTACTGTCAAAAAAATTTGTTCGCGTTGGATCCCACACAATTTGCCAATCGCTCAAAAAAAGGCTCGTGTCGATAAGTCGAAGGAAATGCTCAAAAAATACGATCGCGGGGCTTCGAAATACGTCTATGACATCGTGACAGGTGTTGAATCATGGATTTACACGTATGAGCCCGAAAGTAAACAGCAGTCGACTGTATGGGTGTTTCAAGTTGAGCCAAATCCAACAAAAGTTGTTCGCGCACGAAGCACTCCAAGCAAATGGTCGCCTGTTTTTTCGGAAAAACTGGACATGTCGCAACCGTACCACTAGAACAACGCAGAACAGTAAATTCTGAGTGGTACACGACCATTTGTTTGCCAGTTGTCTTCCAAGAAATCAGGAAAACCAATCTCCAAAGACAGATCCCTCTTCACTAGGACAATGCGAGCTCTCATACATCGGCTCAAACAACTGCATTTTGGAGCACCCAAAACATCGAATTAATGGGTCATCCGCCGTATAGTCCTGATCCTCATTCAGAGTGGCAAAAGTGCTTCGACAATTGGTTCAAACGCATGCAAAAGTGTATAGATCTTCATGGAGAATATTTTGAAAAACAATAAAGTGATTTTCGATGATTAAAACTTGTTTTTGTTCTCTAATCCCGACATATAAAAGGCACCCCTCGTATATATGCATATCTCAGCACATTGCAACTACATATGTACGTACGTTGGGTGGAAAGTGGTTCGATGTATGTTTGGTAGTTCATGTGTGTTCATATTAAGGTGTCTCGCCCTCCATACAAAACAAAATACTGTTGACTTTCGAATGAAACGTAAAATAGCGTAATTCATAAGCTTAAGCGTGTTGATAATGTTTCGAAAAACTCTAATATTTGTAAGACCTAGACAGCAAAATTTTTCTACGGAATTTATTTTTTTTACACAAAAGTTTCTACAAATTGTAAAATTTTACTTAGCAGCCAAACTGAATTAGTTTTAAATTTTTGAAATAGGTGTCTTGAAAATATATCTGGTTTGAAATAATCTTAAATATCCTTCTTTGGTGACTCACTGTATACGATCAACGTCAAAAAACAGTGTACACCAAATATAGAAAGTTTTTATTATATGTATATTTATTTATTTATTAATTACCATTATTTTTTAACAAAAAAGTTCATGCTACAACGAGAACCTCATATAAGCAAAGTTTCGAACTGTGTATAAAATTTTGTAAAAATTCTGCAAATTTTCATCAAATTTCACCAAAAAATCTAAACCTTTTAATCAAAATTTATAGAAAAATTTTAGGTATGCAATTTTATACACTTAATTTTTAGCACCTTTTGCGTCGCCGTTTTCGGTATTTTCTCCTTTTAACGCCTGTGGAATAATATTTCTTTTTATTATATATGGAACATCCAACGCCGTCAGCAAAACAAATTTAGAAAATATACCATAATTCTACTATCTATAAAATTGCATACCCGACTTTTTTCTAAAAATTATGGTTAAAATATGAAATTCTGATGTTTTTGCGAAATTTTTAGAAATTTTATACAAAGTTCGAAAATGTGCTTTATGTGGTTCTTGTTGTGGTATGAGCTACGTTTTTATGAAACAATAATTAAAATTAAAAAATAAATAATCAGAACTTATCAATATGTGGTGTACACCCTCTTTTGATGCAGGCAATAGATATTATATGTAGATATGGACACTTATACACAACTAGTAAATGCAAAGTTCATAGCCACTACTTTTATAGTTCTGTTGCACGCTTTAACCTTATTTCGCTTTCATTCGCATTCATTTCGATTGCACCTCGCATTTTTTTATTGTTTCACATTTTTGTTGTTGTTGTTTTTGTGTGCATTTTTATATTATATTGTGGTTGTTGTTATCGTTCTAGTGTACTGCAATAAAATTGTGTGCCTTTATGTGTTATTGCCTGTGACATTTTTATTCCCTGTCTGGCTACTAGCATTTCTAATTTTTCATATGCACATAGGTACAGACGTTTTCTCTTCTTCTTTATTTATTTGATTTACAAGCGGGCATAAACATAAATTTATGAACTATGCTTATGCCACTTTATTTATGTCTGTGCATGTTAGTGATTACAACACCAAGAGACGGCTAAGAAATCAGCCATAGAGAGCATACAGGTACATAAAAAATGCATATGGAATGTGAAATCTCATGAAAGCCACCTGTATTGAGTTCTAATATTGCTCTTTACGTTTTGTCATACACCTGTAATTTCAAAAATTGTTTGAGAAAGCAATCCGCCGATAAACTAAATAATTTCGAATCAACTTCGTACAAATTTTTTTCGTAGTATACATTCAAAAATGTTCTGCATTTTGCGTTTTTTTAATTATTTGTGACTAAGATTCTTAGAAATCAAATTCAAAATATAATGCACCATCCAAAATATTTTTCTTTTGGATTACCTCGGGCATATTTCGTAATCGCTAAGACTTCGCATTTATTCCATTAAGCCAGGAAGCTCAGAGGCTGCTTCAAGCAGCTTGTCCACTGCAACGGAGGCTATTAAAACTGGCGATATTCATCCTATGGTCTGCCAACCACATCTCTAAACTAAGACCCTGTATGGGCTATGGTCACTCAACTTTGGAGTCTACATTTCAAAAACCTAAGAAGAGGTAAAAAAGAAGCAAGGGGTATAGATGCTAATTATATATATACATACATACATATAAATAAGACAGGGTCTCAGTAATAAAAGCTGCTTTATATTTTGCAGCCGTCATAACCCAGTGAATTGCTCGCGGCTATCATAAGGTTGGCTCAAACTCGAAGTGAAGTGTGAGCAGGATATACAAATTATTTCTAATAACTTTCGGCCTTAGATTATTCGTGCCATGGAAACGGTTCTCACTAGCAGTTGGGGCACCGCCCAAATTTCTGCCTGAAATGCGATAAGCCGTTTATCACCACGATAGGGCGTCTCATGACAAAGTTAAAAATTCTTCATATTTTCCATTAAATCTATAAGTACTTTGAAATATATGAGCACCCAAAAACGCATCTAAGGACTACTTTTAGAAAAATTTCTTCTATGGCGTAGATTTTCATAGTCTGTGAACTGAATAAATTATGACTGGTTATTTCTGGTATACATATGCTACAGCGACAAATCGAAATTATGCAAACTAGCAAATGCTTTCAAAGCACCCTTTATCATAAAACAGGGCATGATGAAAATTAACTATTAAAAAGTCTAAATATTTTCAATATGGGATTTTGACCATGTTTATCAAGTTTTATGGTTGAGTTTAGCAAAGTGTGACAGTAGTTTCTTTCTCGTGCTAACCAATGTCAATTGGACTCACCAATTGAAGCCAAGTCCCTCTCCTCTTGATGTTTTCAATACAGAGGCGGCATTCCTGTTCCTCTTCTACCACCAGCTGGTGGAGCATGCCGCCAGTTCTATATGAACTACGCAAATAGATTTATTTTTTCAAAGTAAATTTCCACAATGTGGCAGAGTTTCTCTGGCGTTAAACCAGTTCGTGTTCGTGAAATATCTTTTTTTGGCATTTTTCTATATTACCATCTTATGAGAGTCAGGCAGTACTGACTAACAAGTATAAAAGTATTTATATACCTATTCACTACCAACACAAATGGACTGGGAAAAACACGTGGCTGAATTAACTTCTGTCCTCATTCTGAACATTTCTGGGCACATAATCGTATGTATGTTCTGTCTTTTCATGAATTCTACAAGTATTACTTAAACATAAATTTTTCCATGCAGTGAGAAAGATGAAGTAATTATTTATTTAAGAACAAAGTTTCACTACCCGCTAGAAGAAAAAGCGTATCCCATAGAATATTTTGCTCTTCATTCTTTTATTTGCGATTACTTAGGTCTATTCACAGAAACAAAAGCTTAAACAAATGAGACCACTTTACTGATACTGAGTTCTCCTTAACAATAAGGAGCTGAAATCCTTTTTTCACTCCTACGCAAAATTGGCTCAACTTCGGTTGAAACCCTTTGAAAAAAATTCCTCGCCTTTCATTTTCTTTTTCCCAACATTTCAACAATTTTATCGTTAATCGTTTGATACGGCAAATAAAAATACACAATACTTAACATTTATGTACAATTTGTTTAGAAAATTACCCTAAGCCCAAACAAAATTCCACATACAACTAAGCTTTTCGGACCTAATTGAGAGGCTGTCAGCTATACAAACAAAAGGCTGTGCAAGCGGTTGACATTAAAATACACTAGGTATACTATAGCAAGAGTGTATAAGGGCAGGGGAAATTGTAAAAGCAACATTGTGCAAAGCAATTTGTAACTATGTAAATGTATGTATTTGGGTATGCATATTCATTTGCGTTAAGAAACTTGGATTCCTTGCAAATAAAACTTGGCTACAATGACAGTTTACAGCAAACGGAAATCACAGCAGCAACATGTTTGTGCCCATGCTAAGGCCGCTGCTCCTTTCACAGTGTGAGAGTGTAGGTTGAATTTGTTTGTGTGTATGTATGAATTGCTTTGGTATTTAAGTAGCCTACGGTTGGTCAACAGTGCCAACAAATTCTCGAAATTTTTCAACGCCCGGTGGTCATTGTGGCTTGTTTTCACTTTTTTGTTGTTTCCTTTGTTGTTTTAACTCTTCGAGTTGCCATTCATTGTGTTTGCTTTAGAAATGAATGTGTACGTATGTGTGGTTGAGAGTTTGTATGTGTGTGTGTTTATGCTCCGATTGTCGTCCCTTTTTCGATTGTTACTTTTATTTCTGTGCAAATCTGCCTGCGGTCGCATTGTGAGTTTATCCATTGTCCGACTGTCTGTTTGTTGTATAGGTCAATGGAGGGTTAATGGTGTCCGATATAATGGTGGTATTCTAAATTGTAATTAATTGTATTTAACTGGTGGTTGACATAATTTAGATGCCACTGGCTTACTCTCTGCGGAATTTCCACACCAACTTTGTGCGTTCAGTTTTGTAAGCGAGTGAAAGAAAAGAGACAGTATTTCCATTTTTAGAACACTCATAAGATATTAAAAACACAAAATAAATTATTATAATTAATACGAAACGCAAAACAAGGCGGTGGCTAATAAACAGGACAACTGAGCGTATTTCGAGACGCACGCTGAGCTTTCCCTTTCATGAATTTACAAATAATAACTAAAATGAATTTTCTTTTTCTTATCCAAAAAGTGTAAATTTTACCGGTATCTATTACCAACAAATCGCTATGTAAGTATTATCAAAAAAAAACAAAATTTAATATACTTTTTTTAATGAATACTTTTACTGAATTAGAGAAAAATTACTATTTTTTTTTAATTAAAAAAAATAGTTTTGGTTTTTTATTTTTTAATAAAAAAAAGTGTTTCTTGTGTAATTTGTCTTAATTATTTAAAAAAATATCGATACTCTCTTTCTTTCAACATATGAACTCGACCTCAAAAGGCTGAATAAAAGTTGAATGACCGGATACTTTGAACTGCCGAAGTAGCCAACTTCCATTATTCTCCACTTCTTAACCTTGTTTATGTGCAAAAAACAGCAACACTCCACGTTGCTGGGTTGATAACAAAAAATATATCATTTTGATTACAACAAACCACAAACAATAAATCCCCTCCTCAATTCATTGCCAAATAATATGTCGAGTATATTAACATTTCTTTTTGCAATTAAGTTGTTTTTGCACCACTGTTTCCTTTAAATATCTTATAAACTTTTTTGTTTCCTTTGGTTTCTGTCAAAAATTATCATCATCTTTCAATGTCCTTTCGGAACGAGGAATTCATTAATTATAAGCGTAATTAATTAAATGTAATGAATACGAACATATTAGATATGCAAACAGTGCATACATGTGCAAGTATAAAAAACCGCGGAAGATGAAATATAAAACTGAATAAGGAGATACCAAAGACAATGAAAAGCATTGCACTGCAGCAGAAAGCAGTAGCGTAAAAAAGTCGGAGATGGTACAGAAAATACTTAAGCGAAAATTTTCCCAAAGGACGGCTTGCCACGCCCGCCTTCAACGGCAGCATTAGCAGTGAATGCCTGCTAGCCAACGCATAATCCTTTGACAAATTTATTATGCCCGAAAAGTAAAAATTCGCAATCAGAAAAACCTCAAGCTGCTGACACAAAAGACATTGCATACTTAAGGGCAGACGATCATAAAGGATGAAGTCGTTGCGCGCTGCTATTTCTTCATACTTTCTCGTTATTTTGCGTTGTCATGCCGTTTTGGTTGCTGTGTTGACGCAAAAAGTTTTCCATCATTTCCCACTTGGAGTAGTTAGCAGCGGCAGACAAATTCACATGAAAATGATGGTACGCAAATTTAATGTTTTCATCCTTTTGACCCCCCACAGAAGTATTTGTGCAAACCAGCACGACCGCCTGTCGCTTGTTATTATGACTAATTTTGTATTAGACAAAATACTGTTATAATGAGTCGGTCGTAGAATATTATGATTAATCGGAAGACAGTCGGAAATGAATGCACACATTATTGAGGAATATAACTACTTTTTG
Source organism: Anastrepha fraterculus (assembly GCA_037575425.1). Taxonomy (NCBI): domain Eukaryota; kingdom Metazoa; phylum Arthropoda; class Insecta; order Diptera; family Tephritidae; genus Anastrepha; species Anastrepha fraterculus. The sequence continues at coordinate 14,693 of JAYXIM010037217.1, read as the reverse complement.
AATTAAGTATCATTTATGATTAAGGCAAATAGACAATTAAGGACGTAACACGAATTCTCACAAATCTGTAGGAATATTCAATGCCGTAACGACTTAAAAATAAAAGTGTGCAAAAAAAATTATTAATGCCGCATGGAAAATTCCTCATGAAAACACGTCATCGGCTGGCATGGAAAATATAGTTACTCATACGCAATGGTATCATTAGTAGAGAGGGGCCATACAACCCGGTTCATTTTGAACTTTTAGTTCATTTGACAAAATATTCATTTATTTTATAGCCAAATAGCAGAAGTGCCTGGAAATGTATGTACTAACTGACAAGTTAGATCCATCCCAGGGTCGATGAAAGTAGATCTAAATCTCTAATAAACCTTGACCGTTCGCTGACTCCTGCAATGGTCGGTATTATTACTGGACACTGCCTTATAGAGGATACTGCTAAGTACCATCGAATGATTTTCTTCTCAAATGCCTTCTGGTGCTGTTCCAGTATTGTAGAAAAGGTGTGCAGCGTATCATCGCCATCTTAGCAATACTTCTTTGAGCACCTAGTGGACTTGCAGTTAATGGGCATTTGGACATTCGACAGCGTTTCCCAAAAAATACCAGTATATTACATTACATGGAAAACTAAAAGGACAGTGTTGAAAGCCCGCTGCCACTTAAGCGGTAGCCAAAGCAGCCCAACCTCTTTTCTTAACCAATATTTATGAAGTGCAATATATAATATTTGCCTTTTACCCCATTTATAAACACATTTAATCACTTGTCGCGTGTGGCTAACTTGTCACAATCATCAACAAAAGCGTTGGCAGACGGACACGTGGAACTACAGCCATATAGAATATATGTATGTATATACATAGTAGTGCTCGCAAGCCTGTTCATATACTACAGACAGCTAGTGGCGATAAATAATCAATGCAAACACAAAATTCTAAATGTGTTCAAATCAATGTCAACTGAGCCCTAAGCTTTGAAATACCTTGTCACTGTGTCCACACTTTCAGCGAAGCTATTACTTCTTATTACTTATTAATAAAAATATGCATGTCTGCTATAATCCATACCAAGGTATTTTTAGACAAAAATAGAAACATACGCACCCACACAAAGAAGAAAATTGTTACTTGTAGCATAGCTTATTGAAGTAGGTGCAACTAAATTTTAGATACGTTCATTGGCAATTATTGACATTCATTTCCATTTTTCGGTTGTCATTGAAGAAGAAGGGAAAAATATGGTTATATTCTGTTTTGAAAATGTCATGTCCTGCATAGCTTGTTAAGTGCGTTATTCACTTCCATGACGAAACTATAAAAACACGCGCCAAACACCTACTAAAATTCCACTGCAATTAAATTAAGGTCGTCTCTTTCCAGACATAACTATTATGCGTTTGCTTTTGCTTGTAAAATTTGCTTTTTGAATCAGCTATAAAAAAAAACTTATAAATATTTTTTCAAACTTTTTTTTTATTTTGAAGTTTGAACATTGTCATTTATGAATGCAAAATAATATCGTTCAAATGACTGCCACGACTGGCTTTACAGTAGGCCATTCGATCAACCCAATTTTTAAGCACATTTGCAGTTGTTTGGGCTCCAAAATCATGAATGGCAACTTCGATTTCGTGTTTTAAAGCATAAATCGTCTCTGGATGGTTCGCATAGCATTTATCCTTAACGGCTCCCCACAAAAAATAGTTCAACGGGCTTAAATCACAGCTCCGAGGCAGCCAATTGATATCGGAATTTCGGCTTATTATTCGGTTTTCAAAAACGGTAGCCAAAAGTTCGTGTGTAACTTTGGCAGTGTGACAAGTTGCACCGTTCTGTTAAAACCAAATGTCGTCCATGTCATCCTCTGGAAACAACTCACTGGGCATGTCACAGTAACGCTCGCCATTTACTGTAACCGCGGCTCCTCGCTCATTTTCGAAAAAAAATGGCCCGATGATGCCGCCAGACCAAAAACCGCACCAAACAGTGACTCGTTGTGGATGCATTTGCTTCTCTACAGTAACGTGCGGATTTTCTGAGCCACAAATCCGACAATTTTGCTTATTGGCGTAGCCAGCGATGGGAGAATGAGCTTCATCAGAAAATATGATTTTTCGGTAAAAATGTTCATCTTCGGTCAAACGATTTTCTATTCATTTAGCGAACCGAAAACACAATGGATGGTCATTAGGCTTCAGTTCTTCCACCAATTGAACTTTGTAAGCCCTCATACCGAAGTCTTTATGCAAAACTCTCCTCAAAGAAGTGCGTAAAATGTTCAATTCTTGAGAACGATGACGAGTTGAGGTTGTTGGATGTTCACGCACATTTTCGGCTACAGCAGCAATGTTTTCGGGTATACGCACTGTAGGAGCACGTTCACGTGTTGTTTTATCTATTAACGACCCACTTTCATGAACACGATTAACAAATTGATTAACAAACTGTCTTGTTAGCAAATCTTTTTTTTTTCAAATTTCTCACAGTTTGAGTAGAAGACTCACCACTTTGGAAATAGGTTTTCAATATTTCCCAATTTTGTTCAAGCGTATAGCGTCCCATTTGGTAAATGCCAAACCTTTAAGTAAATTAGGAACACATTTGACATGTCATTTGTGTTACCATTCTCAAAAAAATAGGTGTTTCAAAAAGCAAACGCTATATGGTCCACCCTGTATAGCACAGGGATTTATTGAAAAGTACTCAGAGTTTATTTGTTTCTGTTTTCTCCCTCTCCTACGAAATCATATTGATCATGGCGTAAAATTTTGTGCATAATAAAAAAATAAGCAAGTTTTTCTAAAAATTGCACACTATTTATTCATACGCAGATTTATAGCCCACTGCTTTTTGAGGCAAATAAGTAAAAGTTTTAAATAGGTCAACAATCGTGTTTAGTTTTGACAATTTTTTCAGTGGCGGTCTTGTACATATCTTCATATAATGGCGCCATATTTTTTATATAGAAGACTTTTGTCAAAACTCGGCTGTTAGGCGGCTGCAGTAACATATACAAACAGGCAAGAAATGTCGACCGTATCATCAAAAATAATTTTTCATCACTCAAAATCATGTTTTTCTCTTTGTATTTAGTAAAAAGAGGTTGCCTGTAAAGTCGGTTTACTGACGATAGTTTAACGTGGCAACGTCATAAGAAAATATTGATGGAATGGTTGCAATTTTCAAAACAAAATTTTAATTTTATTTGTTTGATAGATATTTTGTATGGATATAGAGGCGGAGGTAAATGGAATTGCAATGGAATAGGTCAAGTTACATTTACACAAACGTGAAAATTTTTTTTTTTTTTTTTTTTTTTCTTCCATAAAATATTACACCTGTCGTTAGACAATAAGTAATTTGATTTACAAAACGATGGAATGAGAGTGATATTGAAGGGCCAATGCCCCCAAGCTCATTTAGAAGAAATCTATACATATTATTTAAAAAAAAACAAGTGGTTAACAATGACATATACGATTAGTTGACAATTGATTACATGGATTTTGCAAGATCTGTTGGTGTTTGACGGTTAAGCCGACTTTGGGTAGATTTTTCTTTATTTGGTAGTCTTCTCATCATAGGATTTGTGTGCGTTAACAATCTATTTATGTGTCTTCTGCTAGCGCTTTGTATTGTTTCATCAATAGTATCGATGTCAAGGTCGCGATGAATATCTGTGTTAGGTATGTACCAAGGTGCCTTAGTTAAGGTCCTAAGTATTTTAGACTGGACTCGTTGAAGTATACTTAGATTACTTTTTGCAGCAGTGCCCCAAATCTCAATTCCATATTTCCAGATTGGAGCAATTATCGTTCGATAAATAAGTACTTTATTTTGCAATGATAGATTGGACTGAGGTCCAAGTAGCCAGTACAATTTCTTAAAACGATTTTTAACTTCATTTCGCTTTTTCTTTATATGCTCCTGCCAGTTTAATTTCGAGTCGATCGTAATACCCAGGTATTTCGCTTTGGTGTCAATATTCACGTCAGAATTACCAACGCTAACTGGTTCAATGGTTGTCCTTCGGTTTGTGTAGTTCACTTGTATTGTTTTGTCAGCGTTAATTTCGATGTTCCATTTTTTGAACCAGTTTAATGTCACATTTAATTCGTTTTGTAAATTTTGTTTTGCGACTTTTGTATCTTTATGAGATACCATGAGGACTGTGTCATCTGCAAATGTTGCAATCATGCTGTTTTCTGACTTCGGTTCCGGTAGATCAGCCGTGTACAATAGATACAATGTTGGTCCTAAGACACTGCCTTGGGGAATGCCTGCGTTCATAGGTTGAATGTCTGAACATGCGTCGTTATATTTAACATAGAATTTCCTGTCTTGGATGTAACTCTTAAGCATAAGGTAAAAGTCATTAGGTAGTTGTGATTTTAATTTATGGAGTAACCCAGGGTGCCACACTTTGTCAAAAGCTTTAGCTACGTCGAGGTATATGGACATGCACACTCTTTTTTTATTCAGGTCGTCATTAATTTTGTGAACTACTCTATGAATCTGTTGGATTGTTGAATGGTTTTTCCTAAATCCAAATTGGTGTTGGGGTATCAGATTCATGCTTGTTATAATAGGATTTATCTGGTCAAATAATATTTTCTCGAAAATTTTTGATATTGTCGGTAGTAGGCTGATTGGTCGATATGATGTCGCTAGTGTAGCGTTTTTGTTAGGTTTCGGGATCGCTATAATTTCAGCTACTTTCCAGGTACTAGGGAAATATTTGAGTCTTATAGCAGCGTTGAAAATATTTCTTAGATAAATTATTGCCTTGTCAGGCATATGCTTCATAATTGTTCCCGAAATTTGATCGTATCCAGGCGATTTATTGTTCTTTAGAGTTTTTATTAATTGTTTTATCTCCGTAAGTGTGATTTTTTTAATTTGCTGCTTATTCTCGTTTGCTGCATAAGTAAGATTTATGTCGTTATTATTATTTTCAAAAGTATCTTTAAAATGTTGAGCTAAGACCGTTGCTTTTTCTGAAGAGGTTCGGGCCCATTTCTCTTTAGGTGTTTGTATTGGTGGTAAATGTATCGTGGCGCCCACCAGTTTTTTCGTCGCCTTCCAAAGTGTGTAGTTTGAGGATTTTGTTGCGTCAATATTTTTGAGATAATTGCTAAGTTGTTTGTCTTTTTCCTTTTGAAGTAGGTCTCTTATATCTTTTCCCAATTTGTTTAGCTTTTTCTTGTCGTCTGGAAATCTTGTTGTCTGCCATTTCTTCCTTAGCTTTCTCTTTTGTTTTAGTTTCTTTTTTATCGTATCAGGAATGTAGTCATGTTTTACTTTAGTTGGTGGAGAGGGTGTAGATTTACTAACTGCCTTAATAGTTTTGTCGTTAAAAAAGCTATAGCTGTCTCAATTTCGTCGCCTGTTTTCAAAGATACTTTTGTGTCTTAATATGATTCCAAAAGCTCAGTAAACGCATTCCAGTCTGTACGATGATTGTAAAGTGGTGGATTTAGTATTGTTGCGGTGGCTGTTGGGTTCTTAGTATAATTGGCGAGTGATCAGAAGAGAGCTCAAGACAAGATTCAATTGTCAGTACGTTTGGATTAATTGATTTCATGATAAAAAAGTCAAGTAAGTCGGGTACTTTCTTAATGTCTGAGGGCCAATAAGTGGGTTCTACGGTACTTATATAATTACACTTACGCGCTCTGATGGCGTCAAGTAATGCTTTTCCTTTCGTGTTTGTTAATCTAGAACCCCACATCATATTTTTTGCGTTATAATCTCCTCCGGCAATAAATCTACTTCCAAGTGTTTCAAGGTAGTTAGCGTATTGTGTTGTTTTGTTGTTGTGTTTCGGAGGGCAGTAAGCAGCTGATATAGCAGCTGATATAGTACGTGAAAAATGACGAAACATTTATCAAATTCATGAAAGATATCTTCAATTTCGATTGTGCATCAGATTTGCCTTTTTCAAGATACTTTACCATACACTCGAAACACTCCCTTTCATTTCCTACTTTTTCTATCATCGTCCTATTCTCAACAGAGAAATGGTTCATTACCATGCACACAGGAAGAAGGCATATGCAAATACAAGTATGTAAATTTTTATACAAATGCCCATATACATACATATATATGCTCACTCAAGTAGGACAGAGCCAGATGTCGAACGTTGCCGAACGCGGGGGCCGATTGTGCTCTTTGTCGTTCGTTCCGCGCTCTCGCTTGCAGTTCAAGCACATTAGCTTACATTTGCTTGCGTACGGAATAGATTCGTATATTTGATATGTCCATATGACTTGTATGCATCTTTACATATAGATTTGTTCTTTTTGAAAATTGCGCGAAATTGTATATGTATATGCATGTTTATATACATATATTAGTATACAACATATCTTATAAGGTATATGGTAAATATTACCATACACTTTTTCCTTCATATATAATAAAAAAATTAATAATAATAACATTAAAACAACAGGTATTATTAACAATTTGTCGTTACCTTGCTCATTAGTGTTATCTTGCTCATTAGTGTTACCTTGCTCATTTGTCGTTACCTTGCCCATTTATCGTTACCTTGCTCATTGCCGTTACCTTGAATGAACTGCAAGCGAAAGCGCGGAACGAACAAAGCAAACGAAGGGCACCGTTCGGCATCTTGCTCTCTCCTACTTAAGTGAGCGTATATATGTATGTATATGCGCAAGTGACATATATACTTTATATATGTCGACTACATACATGACTCCACTCCCAAAAGTCTCTCACATTTCGTCTCTCATACTCAGAGATAGGAGCCCGAAGTGTGGGTGATGAAGTTAGGAAAATAGTATTAAGTCATTAGTATTGATTAAGCAGTAAAAGTGAAATAAAGTCAATATTTAAAACAAAACTTTTGTTTAAATCTTTCTGGCGCAGTCGGTAGGATCTGTGAAAAAGATCCTAATAAAAAACGAATCTACGTAAATACATATTCCTTGCGAAGAAGTGTAAATTATTATTTAAATTTTTAAATATCGGTTCTGAAGAAAATTGAAAGCAAACACGCTAATAAACTGGCAACAAAAAAAAAAAAAAAAATAAAATAAAATAAAAATAAATTTGTTCAATAAAATGCTTAAGAATCAAAACAAAATATTGAATATTGAAAAGCTAAAAAGAAACGAATGAAAAAGGTACATGAAGCATACATATAATGTTTAAAAATTGAAATACCAAAAAAAAACCAAAAAAAAAAAAAAAAAATAAAAGACTTAATTAGGAAAACTTACGATCGCTTCGGAATCGGCCTTCATTTAACCTTCAATGCACATTTGCTTTGGATAATAGGCTTTGGTGTGACTTTGAATTGACCTTTCGCGCATTTCTCCACTTCAACAAATAGTGACGAGAAAAGTTCTGATTCTGAATGGATGCTTAGAAGAGCGTCGTGTGTAAAAGTAAAAAGTGAGATTCAAGAGTAACTTCATCAATAAGCAATTAGTTAGAAAGAGCAGTAAGTAGTGATACATTGATAACAAAAGTGACAAAAAACAAAAAAAAAACAACAACATTTGTTACTTGAGTTTACGTTTGGTTGGTGTAAATTCCGTTGACTTCGGGTGACTTTCAATTGATCTTGGCCGCAGTTACTAAAAGAAACAATTTTGTACAACTAAGAGCGCAAGAAACGAAAACACGTGTTGTGCCGAATGCAATGCTTAGCAACAACAAAATCAGTGTTTAGCTTGCACTCTCAGTAAATTTACATTTGCACTTTGGTGTTGTTACATTTGATATAGTGAGAAAGTAAAAACTACAAGCTGCTAACTACAAAACAGTAAATAAAAAAAAAAGAGGTTGTCTGTAAAGTCGGTTTACTGACGATAGCTTAACATGATAACGTCATAAGAAAATACTGATTGAATGGTTGCATTTTCAAAAGAAAATTTTAATTTTATTTGTTTGATAGATATTTTGTATGGATATAGATAATGAGTTAACATTAACATAACATAATATACTTTAACATAACATAACATAACATAACATAACACAACACAACACAACACAACATAACATAACATAACATAACATAACATAACATAACATAACAAAACATAACATAACATAACATAACAAAACATAACATAACATAACATAACATAACATAACATAACATAACATAACATAACATAACATAACATAACATAACATAACATAACATAACATAACATAACATAACATAACATAACATAACATAACATAACATAACATAACATAACATAACATAACATAACATAACATAACATAACATAACATAACATAACATAACATAACATAACATAACATAACATAACATAACATAACATAACATAACATAACATAACATAACATAACATAACATAACATAACATAACATAACATAACATAACATAACATAACATAACATAACATAACATAACATAATATAACATAACATAACATAACATAACATAACATAACATAACATAACATAACATAACATAACATAACATAACATAACATAACATAACATAACATAACATAACATAACATAACATAACATAACATAACATAACATAACATAACATAACATAACATAACATAACATAACATAACATAACATAACATAACATAACATAACATAACATAACATAACATAACATAACATAACATAACATAACATAACATAACATAACATAACATAACATAACATAACATAACATAACATAACATAACATAACATAACATAACATAACATAACATAACATAACATTACATAACATAACATAACATAACATAACATAACATAACATAACATAACATAACATAACATAACATAACATAACATAACATAACATAACATAACATAACATAACATAACATAACATAACATAACATAACATTACATTACATTACATTGCATAACATAACATAACATAACAAATTACCCCGTATTAAAGCACTTATCAACAGCTTTCATTTGATACCCATATTGTACATACACAACCAAAGGTTACCCGGGTCCACGTTTTGACCTATATCTCGAGACCCCAGTCACGGAGCGGCATGAAAAATACTCTGTACTAAAGCATTCACCAACAGCTTTCATTTGATACCCATATTGTACATACACGTCCGAAGGTTACCCGGGTCCACGTTTTCACCTATATCTTGAGACCCTATCTACCAATAGGTATTTAAACTATACGGAAATCATCTTCAATACCTACTTAACAATGTGTGTAAGTTTGGTTTAATTCGGTTCAAAGACACGGCGGGTCCACGTTTTGGCATATATTTCGAGACCCTAGTCATCAATAGGTATGAAAACTACCCCGTATTAAAGCACTTATCAACAGCTTTCATTTGATACCCATATTGTACATACACAACCAAAGGTTACCGGGGTCCGCGTTTTGACCTATATCTCGAGACCCCAGTCACGGAGCGGCATGAAAAATACTCTGTACTAAAGCATTCACCAACAGCTTCAATTTGATATCCATATTGTACAAATACATTCTAGGGTCCACGTTTTGGTCTCTATCTCGAGACCCTAGTCACGGAGCAGCATGAAAAGTACTCTGGACTAAAGCATTCACCAACAGCTTCCATTTGATACCCATATTGTACATACTCATCCGAAGGTTACCCGGGTCCACGTTTTGACCTATATCTCGAGCCCTATTTCCAAAATAAAATATAATCCATGTTACTCGTGGATGATGTAGCTTTCGAATGGTGAAAGAATTTTTAAAATCGGTTCAGTAGTTTTGAGCCTATTCATTACAAACAAACAAAGTTTTCCTCTTTATAATATTAGTATAGACAAGGTATATGGTAAGGTATATGGTAAATATTACCATACATTTTTTCCTTCATATATAATAAAAAAATTAATAATTATAACATTAAAACAACAGGTATTATTAACAAACTTGGTTTTATTTTAAATTCTTCAAGTGAATCAAATTATTAATAATCAATAAGAAGGCATATGCAAATACAAATACGTGAATTTATATATGTACATTTGCGCATATACATACATACATATATACGCTCACTTAAGTAGGAGAGAGCAAGATATCGAACGTTGCCGTTCGTTTGCTTTGTTTGCTTTGTCGTTCGTTCCGCCCTTTCGCTTGCAGTTCATTCAATGCAATGAGCAAGGTAACACTAATATGAGCAAGGTAACACTAATGAGCAAGGTAACACTAATATGAGCAAGGTAACGGCAATGAGCAAGGTAACTACATATGAACAGTAATGAGCAAGGTAACTCCATATGAACAGTAATGAGCAAGGTAACTACATATGAACAGTAATGAGCAAGGTAACGACACATTTTTTCGTGCGTGCAGCCTGTTAAATCGAATTATAAGACGTTATCACGTCAAAATAAAAAATATATATATATATAAATTAAATAAATGGACTTAAATGAAGAGTTAGACAACTTGAATGAGTATTCAAGAACATTAAATATTAGCGCTGAAACAAAAACAAACATGGCTGAGGAACAAAAACAAAGAGAACTAGTTATGCAAAATATTAAGTTAATTCAGCCTTTTGATGGTGATGCAAACTATTTAGTACTATATATCGACAGCATTGATTCCATATTGCCTGAGGTTGTACCAACGCAACCAGCAGAGCGAGCTTTTTACTTCAATTGCATTTTATGTACTTTACGAGGGGCAGCGTTGGACGTCATAAGAAGGGAGCAGCCGTCAAATTGGGCAATCCTAAGAGAACTTTTGGTTGATGAGTTCGGGGAACATACATCAATTCCGACTCTTATATTGCAAGTTAATAATATAAAATTAAGAAGTAATGTTCGTATTCTATGTGAAGAAATAAATAATGAAATTTGTAGAATTAAAGATTGCATTAAATTAAAACTTGTAAGTAGCTCTACTAAAACATTTTTGATAAATGAATTAGAACAACTAAGTTTGAAAACCCTCAAAAGAGAATTACCTAATCATTTAACAGCATTAATTAATGCTAATCTAGCAACTAGTGTAAAATCTGCAATTAAAATTTTAAAAGAGAATGATGCATTTGATTATGAATATAAACGGGATGTAAGAAACAGTTCAAGGGCTCCCCATTACTCTAATAATAATAGATTTCAAAAAGTTGGATTTGTGAACTCTACTTTAACCGATAGAAATCATCACTATCAAACATTAAATAATAACAACTTTCATACAAGAGGAGTCCCATCAGATAATACTAATTTAAGCCACAATCAATCCAGGCAGATAAATGTAAGCAAATTTTGCGCACAGCAGCATTGCCCTCATTTATTTAATAGCCCTACTAGCGCAATTCCAAGCAATGTCTTGCAAACGAATTCATTGCAAGCCAATGCCCGGCTGACTCAAACCAGTCCAGAATACGTAGATACGGTCAACCTGAACCAATGGATCACGATGATTCGAATTTTCAATTAGAAGCCTCGGAGAACTACCCTCAATTAAATTGACACTCAACAACAAAAAGATAAAATTTTTAATAGATACGGGTTCGTCTGTTAGTTTAATTAAACCGTGTATACTCAGCAATGAAGCAATTAAAGTAAAGCCAATAATTTAAAAAACCGCAACCGGAAAAGTCGTGCTAGACAAAGTGCAGGAAACAATTGCTTTTAATAAGCAAAATTTAAAATTCTATGTGTACAATTTTTCTAACAACTACGAAGGACTTTTAGGTTATGATATACTGAAAAAGTTAAATTCGAAAATAAGTCTTGAAAATAACACTCTTCATTTAAGTGGAATGCTTTATAAGTTTTCAGATAGCAAGAACTCCTTAGAGAATTTTGATAGTCTTCTAAATATTATAAATTATGATGACGAAGAAACAAAATTCAGATTAAGCCATTTAAATATCGAGGAATGTAAAAGCCTCAAAGGTTTATTAAACAAATTTAAACATATATTTTATAAGGATGGAGACCACCTTACTTTTACCCACAAAATTAAACATAGAGTCAAAACAATTCATGAGGACCCTATATATGTGAAATCTTACCGATATCCGGAAGTGCACAAAGCGGAAGTGGATAAGCAAATAATGGAAATGCTGAAGCAAGAAATTATTTGCCATAGCGATTCTCCGTACTCTGCACCGCTATGGGTTGTGCCTAAAAAGCCAGATCACTCTGGGAAAGATAAATGGAGAATAGTTTTCGACTTTCGTAAGTTACACACCATTACCGTAGACGATAGGTACCCGATCCCAAACATGGATGAAATTTTAGATAAGTTGGGTAAATGTATGTACTTTTCTACCTTGGACTTGGCACAGGGTTTCCACCAAATAGAAATGGACCCTGCCGATAGAAAGAAGACTGCTTTCTCTACGCAAGGAGGTCACTATGAATTTTTACGTATGCCATTTGGGCTGAAAAATGCCCCAGCCACATTCCAAAGGCTGATGAATACATTATTGGAAGGGTTAATTGGTAAGAATTGTATGGTGTATTTAAATGATATTGTCATTTTTAGCACGTCCCTTCAGGAGCACATCGAATCGCTCGATAAAGTTTTCCAAAGATTATTCGATGCTAACCTTAAAGTAAAGCTTGCTAAGTGTGAGTTTCTGAAACACGAAACAGAGTTCTTGGGGCACATAGTAACCCCAGAAGGTATAAAGCCAAACCCGAATAAAATTAAAGCGATACTAAATTATCCTGTACCTCAAACAGAAATAGAGATTAAACAGTTTTTGGGTTTGGCTGGATTTTATCGCAAATTTATTAAAAACTTTGCCAATATTACCAAACCGCTGACAAACTGTTTAAAAAAGGGAAATAGGATAAATTCGCAGGATAAAGAATACCTAAACGCCATAGATACTATAAAAATATTGATCACAGAAGACCCTATATTAGTGTACCCAAATTATGAAAAACCATTTACGCTAACTACAGACGCTTCTAACGTCGCCTTAGGGGCAGTGTTAAGCCAACAAAGCCATCCTATTCGCTTCGCGAGCCGCACTCTGAATGAGCATGAACTTCACTACTCTACGACAGAAAAAGAGTTATTAGCAATGGTTTGGGCCACTAAATATTTTAGACCATATATGTTTGGTAGGAAATTCACTATAAATAGCGATCATAGACCACTTCAATGGCTACATAATTTGAAAGAGCCAAATGCAAAGCTGCAAAGGTGGAAGATTCGCCTCAACGAGTATGACTTCGATGTGAAATACATCCCGGGAAGGGAAACTCATGTTGCAGATGCACTTTCTCGCATTAAAGTTGAGGAATGTAATGTAGAAGAAGATGACATCGCTTCTAATTGTGCAACCATTCATTCCGCTGATGAGGACAGCGAAAGTTTTATTCACATAACTGAAAGACCCTTAAATGTATGTATATAAAAATCAACTCAAAATAGTAAGAGGAAAACAAAATAGTAGCAACACAAAAAAAGTTTTCACGAATAATTTTACTTTGGTTACGTATAAAGATCTACCCACAGATTATATTAAAGAAATAATTAAAACTCACCTTTTAAAGAACAAAACAGTTATATATGATTTCCTGCAGCTTCAAAATGTGTACAAATTTTTGATTAATACTAGTAGAAATAGAGTTTATAGGACAACTAAGGAATTGGAAAATATTTTTGATTATTCTGATTTTAAAACTATAGTAACGGAAATGCATATAAGTGGACTTCACCAGGGAATAGAGAAAGTTGCAAAATGTTTCAAAGAAACATATTACTATCCAAATTATCTGAAAGAAATTTCAAACATTATTAATAGTTGCGAGCTTTGTAATCACTGCAAAAGTGACCATATTACATATAAGCTTCCATTCAAAGTTACCCCTCCGACATACGAAATCAGAGAAAAATTTGTTTTAGACTTCTGGAAATGGGACAACGAATATTATTTGACGTGTATCGATTTATTTTCTAAATTCGCTATGGTAGAGAAGGTGAAGGCACTAAACTGGCTTGAGTCGAAAAGAACTTTACTAAAAATATTTAATACTATGGGACCCCCCAAAGTTATGAAAGTTGACCAAGATCAGGGCCTAAATAACACAAAAATCAAACAGTGGTGTGATCAGATGAACATAAAAATTGAAGTAACAACAGGAAAAACAGGTATCGGCGATATTGAGCGTCTTCACAAAACACTCAATGAGAAGTTAAGAATAATACATACATCAGAAGACAAAGAATTAAAATACTTAGAAATAGAGCAAGCAATTTATACCTATAATCATATAATTATTCACTCGACTACAGGGGAAATTCCATACAATATATTTTTCAATAAACAACCACCAAAAAATGACCCCCAAATAATCAAAGAAAAAAGAATTGAAAATATTAATAAACACAGACAAGAAAATGAAATCGATACTAATTTTGTAAATGCGGAAAATGCAAGAAAACGATTAGATAAAATATGTAATCCGTATAGGCAAGTAAGATTGTTAAAAACGGAAGAAGATGAGGAGCACCATATTATAAAATTTAAAAATCAGAAAGTCAGAAAATATACAATAAAACCCAGTTTAAAAGGAAAAAGAAAATATATTGAGTAAATGAAAGTTCTTATTTAATTGGAATTTTACTTTTATTTATGTAAATAATAATTAATGAAAGCTATGTTAACGAATCATTTAAATCTAGCAATTTTAAAAAAAAGAAAACAAAAAAATATAAA
>JAYXIM010037216.1:0-83723 GCA_037575425.1 Anastrepha fraterculus | reverse complement strand
GATGCCACAAGAGCGAGTTGTAAATGAGTGTGCGCACAATTATGGTGCACAACGTATCGTAATTCCTTTCCGCTGGCCTTAGGATACACAAAATTGAGCAAAACTTATTCTGTAGAAAACAACTGCGTTCTTTAGTTGCATATTTACACAATACTGCAACTGCAAATTGTTCAATTAGCTATAATTAGCTATTTTCAACATCGTTTTTAAGTTATTTTAATAAAAAATTTCTAAGTTTATTATGTAAATGATTTCGAAATGTACTGTTTGGCAACATTGTGTGGTGAAAAAGCAATCAGCTGGCACGATTCTACGGAAATTTCCAAAATTCCACGTCAACGATTTACGGTACTGCGGAACGGAACGGTGGGGGAATTCATTTACATGGGGCTCTCATAAGTTCCATCGTGTCAGCTGATACGGGCGTACGTTTAGGTTGGTGAGTGTGAGCACCATTAGTATCTCATAAGCTCGCTATTGTTGCCAGTCGGTTCGCGAAGTTTTTCCGTTCGCAACAATATACATACATATATAGGGTTATTCAATAGGTGCGCTTCAACTTTTTTCCGATAAGGAGGGCGAACGACGCAATATTTTTTATTTTTCGCTTGTCATTTGTAAACTTCATTAGTATACATTTCATCATGGAACGCTACACACTTGAGCAACGATTGCAAATCGTGCAAATTTTTTATGAAAATAATCGTTCTGTTGCTGCTACTTTAAGAGCAGTACGGCCATTTTACGGTCCATTTAACAAGCCGTCCCGTTTTGGGGTTATGTGAAGTCATTGGTCTACAGTAATAAACCGGCGACGATTTGTGAGCTCAGAGCCAATATTGAACGCGAAATTGCTGGAATTTTGGCCGATTTATGCAAAAGAGTGGTCGAAAATTGGGTTCAACGATTGAACTTCGTAAAACGTGCACGCGGTGGTCATGCAAAAGAAATCGAATTTCATACTTAAATGTACATATATGTTCAAACTCGATAATAAAAAAAAGTTAGTTAAAAAAGTCAAACCGTTTGTGTTTTATTCAAAAAAGTTCAAAAGTTGAAGCGCTCTTACTGAAAAACCCTTTACATAACACTCCCCCTTCCTTTAGTCCCACCTCATCGAAACAGCCCGTTCCCTGGCTTTACCGTTAAATGTAAATGCTGAGAGAAAGGTTTTAAGGAGCTACAACAGCCAGAGGTGCAATAAAGTAAGCGTAGTTAGTTTACCATTAACCACATATTTACTAACTGCTAATTTTCCCAAGTTCCGCCGACCAGTTTATATTCAAGTTGTAACTTAAATTGTAAATTTAAAATTCTATTAACAGATTTATCGCATGCACTGGTTATTTCACCCATTCTATAACAAATAAAAAAAGTGGTCATTAAATACTAATTGAGGTTCTGTAATATTCATTTAGATATTTATACTTCATTGTTTTCTTATATAAGTTTTTTCTTAATATTTAGTTTACTATTTATCCATTATCACAGCGTCAGTGGGTCTTACTTCGTCTGATTGGATTTCCCTTGTATATTTTAAATTTACGTAACCCTTTTGTTTGGATGCCAGAGGCATAAAATTTTCCCCCGTTCGCGCTCTGTATAAAATGGCACATTTTAATTAAACGACGCTACTTGACGTATATACTACTTACACCGCTCTCAGTACATCCAAGTTTGGTACATTTTTCGTATATGTCTTTGCTCCTGAAGCCTCCAGTGCAGCTAATTCCGATGGATGCATGGTCTTTTTGTGAAAACGACAACTTGAACCGGTGGAAAATGTTTTTTCACAAAAGTCGCATGAATATGGCCTAAGACCAGTATGGGCAATTAGGTGATATTTAAGAGTTTTGGCACGCTTAAATGTTCGTCCACAATAATCACATTTGTGGGGCATTTTATCGGAATGCACTAGCATATGCATATTTAATGTAGCCCGGCAACTTAGTTGTTTCCCACATTCTGTGCAAATGTGTTTGTCTCCATGTATTTCCAAATGTCTCTGAAATATAAATTTTTTCCGATTTGATCATTACACATAATTTGTGTTTAATATATTATTACCTTCAGTCGGTATTTCTCTTTGAAGCTCTTCTCACATTCTTTACATTTATAGGGCGTATAATCTGAGTGAATTAACATGTGCTGCTTCAGTTGCTTCTTTGTACGTAATGCTTCACCACATGCTTCGCAGACAAATGGCTGATAAGACTTATGTTCATTCCTTATATGGTTGCTCATAGATCCCTTTTTTTCGAATTTTTCATCGCAATGTATACAACTGAAAAACTTTTGGTGATCATTCATATGACGTTTCAGATTCGATTCACTTTTGAAAGAACTAGGACATTGGGAGCAAATGATTACTCCATGTTTCTTCTTCAAGTGCGTGGAGTAGGTACTTCGACGTTGAAATCTCTGTGAGCAAATGCTGCAAGAGTGGTCATTTATCATTCCGACAACTTCAGAGATCTCAGGGCACTTTTTTAATATTTTTCTACTCCTATTATTTCGGATCATTCGGTTTTCGAATTCTGAAGCATCTTTATTATTACATTTATTTTCACTGCCACTACTGCCTTCTTCTTCCGACGAATTATAAGGATTTTGGTAGATGTTTCCCTCATCATCAGCGATCGGATCATGAAACCCATCTTTCTTGTCTTCGTTTTGTAATAACGACTCTCCCTGGAGTTGAGTCGATACTTTATCAGGTTTTACATTAATACTTTGGACATCACCCACGTCTAGACTCGCTAAATCGGCAACGAAAATTTCTTCAACTGGAAGGGCAGTCCTACATTGTGGAATTAATGATTCATCTTTTAGGATACCATACTTCACAAATAACAAATGTAAATCTGGTTTTTCTTTGCCTGTAAAATTCTGTAGTTCATTGTACATTTGTTGGACCTTATTTACGCGCTCACTAAATTGTATGAGGTTTGTTACACTTCCGCAACACTCGGCGCAAATTACCTGCGACAATTTATCATCCTCTTCAATCTATGAACAAAATTTAATCGTTAAACAATTTCAACGCAATATTTATTTTGCTTACATGGACCCGAAAAAACGTTCCTATTACATGGGCCATATTCTTATCGTAATTAATTCCATTTTCATTAATCTGTTGTAAACACTGTCCCGATATAACATTGATGTATTGGCCATCAGCTTTCGCACAAAGACGACACCAACCCTTCCATTTCTCATCCAAACAAATTTCCGCCCAATTTACAGATGGCTCTGCTACATATAAATTTGTATCCGACATTACAAATTTCTATGATTCTGATTATGTTTTTACTAATTGTTTACTATTCCCTTGTATTTGTGTGCAAGCGACAAAACCTAGAAAACTGATCGATTTATCGAATCGATTGTACGTAGTAATAGAATTTCTTGCTATGGTATTAATAGGTTTACATATAGGCAGATTATCCTCATCTTCGACCTTATCAACCAAATTCCTCCCTCTTAATTAGTTATTATGAAATATTCTCTAAATATTTCCTTAATTCTTCCGTGTCTAAAAGTAAATGTACATATCCTCTTAGGATTGGCAATAAATCCACAAAAATTATTCTACCCGTTCACATATGACAGATTAGCTGCAAAATTGGCAATCAGCTGTCAAGACTGTTTAGAAAGGTTTTTCTTCATAGGTTTGGTTGAATGTTTTAGTGATTTGGGTTTTTTATTTATTATTCACAATGTGAAGAAAAGCTATAGTCCTAGGGAAGCAATAGTTAATTCAATTGCGCAAATTGCTGCTAGTACTAACTTCACAGCCGTGAACTTCCAAATGGGAAGAAACGACAAAATTTATGAGCATTGCCCCAGAAGCAATTGGCAAATTTTGAAAATTGTTTTTTAAACTAATTAATACACTTATGTATTGACACAAAAAATATAAGGAATATTAACTTACACTCTTTGCAATGTCTTCGAACTCAGGCACTTAATAGAATACAAGATTGTGCCTTCCGAATTAGCCGTGTCGTATGAACCCATGAATAAACAAACAAAAGGAAAGGGAGTTACTTGTTTGTGAAGAGGAAGAATAGGCGAAAGCAATGAAAATAACCAAACATAAGAAATTATACGCACACACACATACTTTCTTGCCACGGCGTCTTCCACATAAAAACGCAAACAAATTGTATTTGGAGGTTTTATATTAATTTATGCTTTCACAATTTACCACACGGCACTTCGTTTTCATTAGTTTGTTTAGTTTAGATCTAAAAACTCGCAATATTACCAAGCCATTCACTGAATTTTAACAAACATGCAAATTCTCCTTTCGTTTGTTTTGCATTGGAAATGGACCTGATGGCAGACTTGTCAAAATTAATGTGAAAATAAAGTAACTGTTTTGGCAAGGCGCCACCTATGGTACTCAATTCGCTTTGGATAGGCAATTGATATCAGAAGAGCTCTAGCTTCACCCAAGGCGTATTAAGTCGAACCAGGTGGATTTAATAAGGTAGCATTCGTATGTAATGCTTGCTGATACTGTGTAGATATGTTTACATTCTGTCACTGTATAATTGCTTGAGTCATCATGTTTCGCTTATTTCCTACGTTATTTCAATTTGTATTTATTCATTTTTTTAATTTAATGGGAAGTAATTGAAATGTTTTAATGTTTAAATTATAATAAATCTGATTTATAATATTTTGTTGGATTTGAGTTCACAACTTCAGGTGTAATTTGTACTTCCTTGTCGAAATGTGCAAAACCATTCTGTTTTGATGCTAGAGGCTTGAAATTTGTACCTGTCCTTGACCTTTAGTTAATTAAAATGTAAATTTTATTATAATTCTCATAATTAAGCTTTTTCCTGCTTTACTTACACCGCCTTTAGTACGTTCAAAGTAGGTATATTTTTGGTATATGCTTTAGCACCCGACGCTTCTAGTTCAGCTAGTTCCTTTGGATGCATTGTTCTTTTGTGAAAACGACAACTAGGCCCAGTTGAAAACCGTTTATCACAAAAGTCACATGAATAAGGTCTGAGATCCGTGTGGGCAATTAAGTGGTTTTTCAGTGTATTTGCGCGTTTAAACAACCGGCCACAATAGTCACATTTATGTGACATCTTATCGGAATGCACCAACAAATGACTTTTGAGCGTAGCTCGCGTACTCAGTTGTTTACCACATTCAGGGCAAATATGCTTGTCTCCATGTATTTGCATGTGCCTCTAGAAAATTATTTTAAAATAATTTCAATTATTATTGAATATACATACATATTAAATGTTCAAAATATTACCTTCAGACGACTTTTTACTTTGAAACAAGTACCGCAAACTTTGCATTCAAATGGCGAATAATCAGTGTGTTGCAACATATGTTCTCTGAGTTGTTTTTTCGTGCGTAAAGTCGCCCCACATACTTCACAAATAAGTGGTTGCTCATCTTCATGTGTCCATCTTATATGTTTTGCTAAACTTACTTTTGTTTCGAATTTTTTATCGCAATGTAAACAGGAAAACGTTCTTGGGTGGTCTTTCATATGTTGCCTTAATTTTAATGCGTTTTTGAATGATTTCGGACACTGGGGACATATTATGTCTCCATGTCTCGTTTTCATATGAAGAGTATAGTGCCTGATACGTTGAAAACTTTGAGAGCAAATTTTGCAATAATAGCTACATTCCAGGTCCTGATTGTGTACATTCGAGGAGTCCTCTGATTTTTGTGTAACCTTTTCCGATTCGTTATTTTTAGACTCTAACTCTATATCACTATCTTCATTATCGCTGGTATCTTCGTCATGGGCTATCGGAGAATAATCTTTGTCAGAACTACCTTTTTCATCACCGATCGGATCAATAAATTCTCCCTTCTTTGTGTACTCTTGTAAAAATATATCCGTTTGCACCTCATCCGATTTCTTTTCACTTTTTACATCAATTCCTGATGATTGTGATATAGTTGTGACAGGCAAATCAGCAATGAAAATTTCTTCAACAGGCAGTTTACTGTCATTAGGTGAAAAAAATGGTGCATTTTCAATTAAGTCATATTTTTCAAACAAAGCTTTTGAGTTAAGTTTGCCTATGTATACATGATTTTGTAGATCGTCGTACATTTGCTGAACTTTATTTACTCGCTCTCTAAACCTTATCAAGGAATTTACCAGTTGGTAACATTCTATACAAACCAGCTGCGAGAGTTTTTCATCATCTTTAATCTGCAAAATATTGATATAAGATATTGAGTTCTGGTATGTGTTATTTGTTTTCCTACGTGAATCCGAAAGAAATCCTCTATGACAGGGGCAATACTACAACTACTACTACTACTGTATTCATTAGTTTTTGGCACAAGTTGCTGACACTGTCCGGAAATGACATTGATGTATTGTGTATCAGCTCTAGCACACAGGCGACACCAACTTTTCCATTTGAAGTCCATTGCTTCTATACCACAAAGTTCTTGCTCATTTAAGCGTAAATCTGCCATAATAATGAACTAGCTCTAAAAAACGTAAAACACTTTGGTTGTTGAGAAATTCTAGATAACACCGTGCGTACAGGGAATACATGAAAAAATGTTTGTTTTTGATTTTACAAAATTTTTCTATTTATCTGCATATTCACAAATATATTTTAAAAAATTTGGCAAGAAAAGTACTTAAAATGTTTACTAACTTTGTTGCATCTGAGGTGAAACACAAATTCCTCGATACAATGAAACATCGATAGTTGTATGATTCGATATGAAGTAATATACTCGTGTAACAGCAATTTACGTCTTAATCGATTGTGAAATATCGGTTTTTATTCTTCCACAGTCACAGCATATTAAAGGTGAGATCTTTCGAAAATCGCTACTTTATTCTTCGCGATTTCGACAACTTGTTGGCCGCATTTTGCAATTTGCAGCTTTGCACATTTGTATTCACCGTATTCGTGAACAAACCTATGGTATGAGCATTGACTTTATAGATTTTTTCAGTACCAGACTTCAATTTTGTTAAACATTTCCCAAGTGACGTCATCTGTTCAATCATCTCAGAGCCGAACAATGGTCTGCTACGTAGTACACCTTTAAAAATCTTTTTACCATTGAAATGGTCGTGCAGAATTCGGCTGCCGAATCCACAAGTGACGTGGCCGCCAAAGTTCCCCTCACAATTTTTTTTTTCACCATAGCTAAATAGCAAACCCGTCAATCTATCATCCTTTTGTATAGAGATTGCTGCTGGAGCGAGTCCTTTGGAGCGAGTGAGAACGTGAGCACGAAATAAAATAAATTCGGTTGTAATTCATTAACTCGCTGTCCCTTTAACCAGACGTTGGTGTGGTGACTAACAGTTACTTTAAGGGCATATTCCATGCTTATTATTTTATATACATACCAAATTGTAAAACTACATTTTTTTATGCTGATTTAATATTTTTTAATAAGAAAACATAATTTATCGCCCGTATAAAATAAAATACGGATGCTGGGCATACCTTACCACACCACTAAAGGGATAAATGATGCCTCTTCAGCAACATGTAATTTCACTTCCTTTTGTTTGCTTGTTCATAAGTGATGACGTCGCAGCATAACCTCTTATTCTATCATTCTTGGAACAAGCCCTATTCCTGCTTTCGAAAACCGTCTGCCGTACATAAACATGCATTATTTATTCTTGACAAACGCCAATATGTATATTCATATTATTTTATATTTATTTTACGTTATTCTCATATCTACTTACACGTATGTTTTATTTTTAATTCTATACTATTTTTTATACTTCTTAAAATTACTAAAACAAATCTGAAAAAACTACTTTTAATGTACACATGCTTTGTTTATTAACTTTTCAGTAAACATTTTCAAACAAATAGTAATTTTTTTAATTTAATTATTCCTTTTTCCACCTGATTTTATTATTTTTTCAATTTTATGTGGACAAAATATTCACATAATAGGGTTTGACAAAAAATACTACTGTTTGAAGGTTTTTATTGGCAGAAACTTGCATTTTTATAACGTTGCTTTGCCATTGGTGCCTTTTTCTTTTAAAAATGTTTCGAGTTCAAAAATGCGTTATCTGTAAAAGCTCGTATTAAAATTTTTACACCGAAAAATACTATCTTTTGATAAGTTGCGTCTCCAGTGCTGATGAGCATTGTTCAAGGTATCACGAACAAATTATTTCAATTTCATGCTTTTGCTTTGCGTTTAAAATTTAAATATAGTAGTCAGAAATGCGATTTCTTTTAAGTACAAAATATTTGTAGCATTTCACTTATATAACGTTTGCATTGGTAGTTTCTGTTATTTTTGAGTTTACATCTTCATTTGAAATATCTCTTTTCTTATCGAAGTTTGCATAGCCGTTTTGTTTCGATGCCAGCGGTGTGAGATTTTCTGCCGTCCGAGAGCTAAAGTATAAAAACCATCATAATAATAACAAAACATTTAGTTAAAAATATCGCATTAGATCATCTACTTACACCGCCTTTAATACGTCTAAGTTGGGTATATTTTTTGTATATGTTTTTACCCCAGATGCCTCTAGCGCAGCTAACTCCACTGGATGCATAGTCTTTTTGTGAAAACGACAGCTCGGACCAGTTGAAAATGTTTTGTCACAAAAGTCACAAGAATATGGTCTAAGGCCAGTATGTGCAATTAAATGGTTTTTAAGCGTTTTGGCACGCTTGAATAGCCGGCCACAATAATCACATTTGTGGGGCATTTTATCGGAATGCACCAATAAATGACTATTGAGTGTAGCTCGCGTACTTAGTTGTTTGCCACATTCTGTGCAAATATGTTTGTCCCCATGTATCTGCATGTGTCTCTGGAAATAGCGCTATAATTAATACAATGTTTAGGTATTTCTGAATTCTTCTTACCTTCAAACGTTGTTTTTGCTTGAAGCATTTTCCACATTCTTTGCACTCAAAAGGAGAATAATCTGTGTGTGTCAACATGTGTTCCTTTAACTGTCC
Source organism: Anastrepha fraterculus (assembly GCA_037575425.1). Classification (NCBI taxonomy): domain Eukaryota; kingdom Metazoa; phylum Arthropoda; class Insecta; order Diptera; family Tephritidae; genus Anastrepha; species Anastrepha fraterculus. The sequence goes on along the minus strand of JAYXIM010037216.1, from coordinate 74,745 downwards.
TTTAGTGCGAACAGCGTCGCCGCATGCTTCGCAAATAAATGGACGCTCATCCTCGTGTACAAATTTTACATGTTGGGCCACGTATTCTTTCGTTTGGAATTTTCGATCGCAATGTTGACAGGGAAATAGCTGACGATGATCTTTCATATGCCGCCTTAAACTTGATTCACTATCGAATGATTTAGAGCATTGCGGGCATATAACTACACCATGCTTTTTCTTCATATGAACTGAGTAGTTACCACTACGCTGAAAACGCTGAGAGCAAATGTTGCAAGTATATTTACTTTCTTTCGAGATTTCTGAAGAATCTTCAGATTCTATACTTTCACTGTTTACAGCAATATTTTTTAATTCTTGTTCATCGTCATCTGAAGTATCCATTTGAATATTGAAATCCCCACTTCCGGTACTACTGTCATCTTCCTGCGCTGGAGGGCAATCCTTTTCGCCACAATTCACAACTTCTTCGCCAAATGGATCTTGGAATTCATCTTTCTTTTCGAACTCTCTAATAAATACCTCAGTTGGCAGTTCGTCAGATAGTTTTTCATCTTTCACCTCAATGTTCGATGAATGAGCTGTACTAGTGATCGGCGAATCAGCAATAAAAACTTCTTCTACCGGCAGTTTGGTGCTAGGTTTTGCCAGTAGGGTTTCGTCTTTAGATAACCCATATTTTTCATATAGAGCCAGCAAATCTAGTTTTGCTTTGTCATCACTATGCTGAAGATCATCGTACAATTGTTGAACTTTCTTTATATTTTCACTAAATTTGACGAAAGATGCTATTACATGATAACACTCCGTACATACCAATGGTGATAGTTTTTCGTCTTCTTTGATCTGTTTAAAAAAAGGACAAGTTAAATGCTGTTTGTGATATTCATATTTAACAATAAGCTTACATGAACCCGAAAAAAATCTTCTATTGTAGAAGCAATGTTGAAGGTGTAATTGATGTTTGCAGGTATTGACTGGTGGCATTGTTGAGATAAAACATTAATGTACTGAGCATTAGCTTTCGCGCAGAGACGACACCAGCTTTTCCATTCCTCAATAAAAGGATTGCTTCTGATATTTATCCAATGTTCAGTTTTAGTTAACGATATATTCGACATATTAATGTCTGAGGTACGATTGCCTTTTCTTAATTAATTGGTTTGGCTCAAATTTATATGGCTTCACTCTGTTTCTGCAACACTTAATTGTTTTCGGTTTACTTTATTACTCCTGTTAAATGTCGTTTATTGGACAAAACAAAGTGGACTCACTCGAGAATTTTAATATGAATACATACTGAAATATACCTGCATTTCAGCAATTTGTTACAATTGTTTATAACTTTTTCCCATTTGAGAAGCAAATATTTTCTCGGTATGTTAAAATATCGATAAGTGCAAGGATGATAAATTACCAGGTTTGCTTTTTAACTATGGTGAAAAAGAAGATTGTGAGGGGAATTTTGGCTGCCACGTTTAAAAACTAAATTTAACTATGATGAAAAAGAAAATTGTTTGCCAAATTCTGCACCATCATTTGGCAATGGCAACAAAGCAGCATGAGTATAGATTGAATTGATTTTTTTCGTATATCTTTAATACAATCTTAACGTCAGCCGAAATTTGAACAATAAATTCACAAATATCCACACCCGTGCAATCAGTCGTCGTTCAGACGGTAACGAAGTATCATTGGTTGATTTTTTCATATAATACCAGCACAATCTTTGTTTTTGTCACATCCCAAGTGACGTCAGCCCATCAGCTGATTCTGTCAATTCGCTGAGAGCCGAATAAAGGTCTGCTAAATAATAAACCTCTAAAAATCTTTCACCACGGATAAATGTACGATTTTCAAGTCGATTTTATCTATTGTTGGAGAAAAAAGCATAACACCAAGGTGAATCAATACAAGGTGGCTCTGGTAGAGAAATATATTAGTTTTTTTTTTTGAAAATTCAAGAACAACTGCTTCTTTGTTGTCCCATTACTTAAAAAAATATGTATAAATTTTTATTCAAATCAATTGTTAAATAAAAGTCAGAAGTTAATGGCAATAAAGCTTGGTTGCTTTAGTAAACCACTTAATAACTTTACTATTCGTTTATACTAATACATAATAATAACAAAACATTTAGTTAAAAATATCGCATTAGGTCATCTACTTACACCACCTTTAATACGTCCAAGTTGGGCATATTTTTTGTATATGTTTTTACCCCAGACGCCTCTAGCGCAACTAACTCCACAGGGTGCATAGTCTTTTGGTGAAAACGACAGCTCGGACCAGTTGAAAATGTTTTGCCACAAAAGTCACAAGAATATGGTCTAAGGCCAGTATGTGTAATTAAATGACTTTTAAGCGTTTTGGCACGCTTGAATAGCCGGCCACAATGTTCACACTTGTGGGGCATCTTATCGGAATGCACCAATAAATGACTATTGAGTGTAGATCGCGTACTTAGTTGTTTGCCACATTCTGTACAAATATGTTTTTCCCCATGTGTCTGCATGTGTCTCTAAAAATAGTGCTATAATTAATACAATGTTTGGGTATTTCTGAATTCTTCTTACCTTCAAACGTTGTTTGTGCTTGAAGCATTTTCCACATTCTTTGCACTCAAATGGAGAATAATCTGTGTGTGTCAACATGTGTTCCTTTAACTGTCCTTTAGAGCGAAGAGCATCGCCGCATGCTTCGCAAATAAATGGGCGTTCATCCTCGTGTACAAATTTTACATGTTGGGCCACGTAATCTTTCTTTTGGAATTTTCGATCGCAATGTTGGCAGGGAAATAGCTGACGATGATCTTTCTTATGACGCCTTAAACTTGATTCACTATCGAATGATTTAGAGCATTGCGGGCATATAACTACACCATGCTTTTTCTTCATATGAACTGAGTAGTTACCACTACGCTGAAAACGCTGAGAGCAAATGTTGCAAGTATATTTACTTTCCTGATTTCTTATTTCTGAAGAACCTTCATATTCTATACCTTCACTGTTTACAGCAATATTTTTTAATTCTTGTTCATCGTCATCTGAAGTATCCATTTGAATATTAAAATCCCCACTTCCGGTACTACTGTCATCTTCCTGCGCTGGAGGGCAATTCTTCTGGCCAGAATTCACAAATGGATCTTGGAATTCATCTTTATTTTCGAACTCTCTAATAAATACCTCAGTTGGCAGTTCATCAGATAGTTTTTCATCTTTCACCTCAAATTTCGATGAATGAGCTGTACTAGTGATCGGCGAATCAGCAATAAAAACTTCTTCTACCGGCAGCTTGGTGCTAGGTTTTGCCAGTAGGGTTTCGTCTTTAGATAACCCATATTTTTCATATAGAGCCAGCAAATCTAGTTTTGCTTTGTCATCACTATGCTGAAGATTATCGTACAATTGTTGAACTTTCTTTATATTTTCACTAAATTTGACGAAAGATGCTATTACATGATAACACTCCGTACATACCAATGGTGATAGTTTTTCATCTTCTTTGATCTGTATAAAAAAAGGAAAAGTTAAATGCTGTTTGTGATATTCATATTTAACAATAAGCTCACATGAACCCGAAAAAAATCTTCTATTGTAGAAGCAATGTTGAAGGTGTAATTGATGTTTGCAGGCATGGACTGGTGGCATTGTTGAGATAAAACATTAATGTACTGAGCATTAGCTTTCGCGCAAAGACGACACCAGCTTTTCCATTCCTCAATAAAAGGATTGATTCTATTATTTATCCAATGTTCAGTTTTAGTTAACGATATATTCGACATATTAATGTCTGAGGTACGATTGCCTTTTCTTAATTAATGGGTTTGCAACACTTTCTTATTTTCGGCTTACTTTATTACTCCTGTTAAATGTCATTGATTGGACAAAACAAAGTGTACTCACTCGAGAATTCCAGCAATTTGTTACAATTGTTTATAACTTTTTCCCATTTGAGAAGCAAATATTTTCTCGGTATGTTAAAATATCGATAAGTGCAGAATGATAAATTCACCACGTTTGCTTTTTAACTATGGTGAAAAAGAAGATTGTAAGGCGAATTTTGGCTGCACGTCACTTGGAGATTCGTCAACCAAATTCTGCAAGGATGATAAATTTAAGTATGGTGAAAAAGAAAATTGTCTGCCAAATTCTACACGATGATTTGGCAAGTGCAACAAAGCAGCATGAGTATGGATTGAATTGATTTTTTTCGTATAACATTTATAAATACAATCTCAACGTCAGCCGAAATTTGAATAATAATTTCACAAATATTCACACCCGTGCAATCAGTCGTTGTTCAGACGGCAACGAAGTATCATTGGTTAATTTTTTTCATATATTACCAGCACAATCTTTGTTTTTTGTGCAAACACATCCCAAGTGACGTCAGCCCATCAGCTGATTCTGTTTATTCGTTGGGAGCCGAATAAAGGTCTGTTAACACCAAGGTGAATTAATACAAGGTGGCTTTGGTAGAGAAATATATTTGTTTGTTGCTTCTTTTTGGAAAATTCAAGAACTGCTTCTTTGTTGTCACATTGTTTATTAAAATATGTATAGAATTTGTCGGTTCGTGAAGTTTCTCCGTTTGCTACCCTGCCCTACGCTTAAGTCTGATCGTCCCGATTAGATACCAAATACTTCGATCGAATCGATCCATCAATGTGAACTACTTTGAACTACTTGGATTTCCATTATTCCCCTATTTGTCATTACAGGCAGAACACTTCCTCCAAATTCATCCATTCTTAACGACATTTTCTTCACCCTCTCCGACAGATGGTAAACTATTAGCATTGTCTCTGGCTAAGGAAGTTAGTAAATAACTTTTTACTGCTCCAGTATCATTCGCACCTTCTCCGTTTTGCACACCTTCCGAATATCGGAGTGTCCACCCGTTGTTTCGAAAGAAAATTAAGAACTTTTTTCTGTGAATCCTGTTTCTCATATAAGGGGACTTCCGTGACAAATTGCTCTTCTTCTTGAATGGTGAACATTTCAATATCTCCTTCGGTTAGTTGATGGTCTTCCTCAACCAATTGTTTTTCATATACAATACAGTCATCGTCTTGCGGTATTTCTTCCATTAGTTCCTCTAATTCTACAATGTGCTTCTCATATATTATAACCTCCCCATCACCATCTGGGTGTCTAACGTCTTGGGTGTAATAACGTCTTGTGCTGCTTCTCATGTCTATAGCTGGTGAAGGTCCTGCATTCTATGAATTTTCTTCCTGTTGTTGTAGTAGCATAACCATTCCCCGTACATATACGAAGAATTTTGCTGAAGTGATCTAAGGTTACGTAGATTCCTCGGATACTAGCTGGAACACATATTTGTCTATATCGATGCTCTCTGTCTCCATTGCCCTGCGAAGCCGTACTTGTAACTCTGCCTTGTTTCCAGTAACAAGCCTGGCTGTTCCAACTGTTTCTTAAGATGCTGAATTTCGAGTTCGCTTAGCAACAACATACTGGGGCAGTTGATGAGACAGAGAATGATGATGATGCAGATAGTAGCAGCCCCGTTGAGTTAGTGAAGGACGATAGTCGCGGCGCTGGTAAAGAAATATGCAGAAGAATCGTCCTGGCCACTTCCGAGTGAATGACAATCCCGGACTTTGCGTGGGTGTCTACATACGGAACCATCCTCCAAAGATAAAAATCACCTGCTTACTTTCCAGGAAAGTAATAAAGCAATAAAGAAAGATTGCCATATTAATACGTTCAAGAAAGTATTTTGAGTTTTTCACAGAAAAAATACATTAAAAAAAAGTAACAATCAAAGAGGCAGGTCACGAAATTAAGGAGAAAAAATACCAATTAGGGTATTCGTTTTTGCTGTATATTTATAATAGCAGATAGTTGATAAAAAGACTTAAACGAGAGGGAAGTGAAATCAAATTTCTATAACCGAAAGAAACAGTCAATATCGCAATTGTTTTCTGCTATCGACATAGCTGAAGGCTGCTTGTTATTAAGGCAGTCATGTTCAGCTCGCCCATTCGCCTCGAAATTATTTTCCGATAGACTATTACCAAGGCGAACCTATTAAAGGTGATGTTGTTAAATCAGCTGAGGTTTTTTTTTATTTCGCCGTGTCCATGTGGCTGTCAGCTCAGAATGAAACAAGACGAATTCATTATTTGCTTTTTTGGTTTCTCAATTCTTTGCTTTGACAATTAAACGTACAGAATAGTGTTGTTGGTCTAGTTCCACCACCTTTATTGAATGCCCCTTGACTGTTACTCTAATCGCGTTTGGTGATTTTTTTTTTTATTATACGAGCAATTACCATAAGGTTATTAAAAAATGTCTCTTAGTTATTCTAGTTCTTTCATATTTTGTTAAACCGCTGGAAAATTACTAGGATGCTGTGAAATGTTCTACAATTGTGTTTGAACAAATAGCTTCACGTTTCCTCACTGTTTAATTTATTTTTACGAAATTAGCTCAATATTTTACAGATATTATCAATTCCACTTCCGTTTGCACATAAGTACTGTTAACGATAACGCGCAATTAGAAATTCAAAATAAATTCGAAATTCATCAACTCGAGAACTTGGCCAATGATATTCCTTAATATATATTCTGGTATTCTGCTTGCATTACAACGTTGTTGGGCTTGTATTATATGTAGTGTAACATGTTGCTGGTTGATTAATAATATATTTGACGACAAATCAATCAACATCAATTAGCATTTTAACATTTTCTATATAAAAACAATCACTTGGGGATTCTGGTAGTTTGTTGACAGGAGAATTTACCGTCATTTTGGGAACACATCTACAGGTTAAATATAAACATTATTTAATACTATTATACATATGTATATGTACATTTGCACTCACAGTGCCTGTAATGTGTCTAAACTGGGTGCATCTTTTATTTCAACGTTTTCTGCTGCCAACGCTTCCAGCTCAAGCAATTTCTCTGGATGTTTTTTCTTTTTGTGTTGACGTCGACTCGAAGGAGCAGAAAATGTTTTATCGCAAAAATCACATGCATAGACCTTATCACCCGTATGAGTATTTAAGTGTACTTTCAGAGTTTTGGTCAGCTTGAAAGCACGTCCACAATATTTACACTTGTGCGGCTTTCCTTCTGAATGAACCAGTAAATGCTTATTAAGTGTGCACTTAGAACTCAGTTGCTTGCCACATTTTGTACAAATATGTTTCTCTCCATGAATATCCATGTGTCTCTATAAATATGAATAGTTATGTTTAGCATATATAGTATCACTTTGTTAATAGACTAAATCTTACTTTCAGTCGTTGTTTTTGTTTAAAACACTTTCCACATTCTTTACATTCAAATGGCGAGTAGTCCGTGTGTGTGAGCATATGTTCCCGTAGGGTTGTTCTTGTATGTACAGCTTCGCCACATTCTTCACAAATGAACGGACGTATGTTTTCGTGAACAAACTTGATATGCCGAGCCACATGAACTCTTGTTTGGAATTTTCTATCACAGTGTGAGCAAGGAAAAATTAGTCTTTCTTCAAGCGGCCGATACTTTTGCATGTGACGTTTCAACTCGTACTCAAATTCGTACTTTCGAGGACAATTGGGACAACTGTAAGGAGTTGCTACTCCAACAATTTTATGCTTTTTTTTCATATGAATTGTATAGTTGCTAGCACGCTGAAATCCCATTGAACAGATTTTGCAAACGAACTTGGGATCTATTAAGACTTTTTCGGATGCTCTTTTACGCTTTTGGGGGTTTTCATTTGCTTTGTTTGTGATACGAATGGGATTTTTATTTAGCTCTTCTCCAAAATCTTCATAGCTACTAGTGCTATTATCCTGACTTAATAACTCAGTATTCTGTTGTTCGCAATCATTATCTGATGAGCGTTCAGTTTTGGGTACAATGTCCGGCTCTGTTATTACTGGTAAATTTGCAACAAAAATTTGTTGTTTCACTATTTTTCGATCAGACACCTGCGTCTTAATGTTTGGACATCCAGGAACAAAAATGGTTTCAACCGCCGGTTTAGTGTCCACCGGTTTAAGCTCCATTGTTTACGGTGCACGTCAGCAGTAAATACACATCTAATTTCAACCTTTTCCAAAACAAAAGGGTGTGTACAATATTTCTCGATTTTTTAGTTAACGATAATTCATTGAAGCATTCCGATTATTTCTAAATATTTTCTCCATTGTATACGAATTGATAACATCTGATTTGTTCTCTTAAGATTTGATGGTTTGAGTGACAAAGAGAGCTGGTTTTTTTTTGTTTACATTCTCATTGAAATTTTGACATTTAATCCCCAATTTGCCAACGCAAAACAAAGGAACACTTTGTTTTTATACTCCTGTTATCAGCTTATCGATTCGTCTTGTTCAATTCTTTAGCAAGATTAAACTTGAACTAAATTTATACATTTATAATTAACGTTTAAATGTTTTCCTATTGTGTTATCTATGAAAGAAATGCGTTTAGCTCTATTTAATTGCTTATTGTACCTTCTCACCAAATTCTACCTAGGTTCCTTGGTTTATCAGTTATTGTAATCGATATCATCCAACGGGTGTTCTAAGGAAATCGCTGTTCACTCGGTGTTGGCCCAAGAGGAAAGGGAAGATGCGCAAGATATGTCAAACTTTCCGGTGTTTCTTTTAAGTTACAAACTTATAATAAAATACATTGTATAACTTACTACTTTCGACCGCCGCACACTGGGGATTTAGCGGAAGAAAGTCAAATTTGCAACATACCACCTACGCAATATTTAATGGTATTTCTAAATTCCAGAATAGAACCAACAATAAAATCAAAAAGAATTACTAAACTCCGACTTACAGTTTTTTTTTTATAGATATGTCAAAAGTATAATTTTTTTTATAGTATTGAACTGACTAAGAAAAACCTACAAAGCCCAAGGTGGTTTTTTTTTCCTTTCGCTTGAGCCGACTTCCAATTTTTTATTTTTCATTTAGGGTACGATATTTTTATATATTTTAGCCGGAAGAACAAAGGCTGTGAAGCATTTGATTATCTATTTATAATTAATTTTACGAAAAAAAAAAAAGAAAATCATATTCCTTCATATTCTTGGATCTGCAAGTTGAGCTACATTTACCTACGGTCAGAAACTAGTATCAACGTGTTGCTTAATAGCGTCTCTTTCAGTTTTAATCAATTGCAGGTGCCACCAGGCGCCACTGATTATTTTTTGGCAATGATAATAACTAAACGCTTTCTAGAGTGTTCATAATGATAACGAAACACTTTTAATTTTGTTTTGACATTTTGAGGGTAATTCAGAATTATGAATAAAAAAAAAAAAAAAAAATTTATGGATTTTAAAAAACATTGTTTTTTAAATTTTTTTTAAAAAATAGTTTTTAAACATGTTCTTTTCATACACAAATATATACAACTTCGTTAGTAGTAAAAATGTAAATATTTTTTGGGATGTATACTTTTTTCCGCATCTCTGTACAAAAATCCCCAGTGTGCGCCGTAGCCGAATGGATTGGTGCGTGACTACCATTCGGAATTCAGAGAGAACGTAGGTTCGAATTTCGGTGAAACGCCAAAATAAAGAACAAGTTTTTTCTAATAGCGGTCGCCCCTCGGCAGGCAATGGTAAACCTCCGACTGCATTTCTGCCATGAAATAGCTCCTCATAACAAATATCTGTCGTTCAGAGTCGGCTTGAAACTGTAGGCCCCTCCATTTGTGGAACAACATCAAGACGTAAGCCACAAATAGGACGAGGAGCTCGGCCAAAAAAAGGGTCTAAGCGCCAATTATATATAAATAAAAAACAAATCATAAACAAAAATAATAATAATAATAAAAAAAATATCAAAAAAATTAAAAAAATAATGAAAATATAACTAAAAAAATAATATACGTAAAACTAAAATTTAAGAAGTAATAAAAAAATGAATAAAATAATAACAAAAATAGATTTACAAAAAAAAAAAATACATTTATATGTACATATAATACTATCAGTCTTGTAAATTTTTGTACAATGTTAAAAAAAAAATATTCAGCAAAAGTCTACTACTCTCTCATCATAAACATTAAATGGAACAAATTGCGATTGTTACCAATAATCAGGTTAATGACGGTTATTACTCAGATGGCTGCCGTTCATGAATGTTGGTCCGCAACTATTCGGTAGTGTACAGGTTCAAAACACACCGTTGGCACGAAAATAGTCCTTCGATATGTTTTCTCTAATGACAATCGCCCTCGGCAAGTAATGGTAAATCTTTGGACGTATTTCTGTCATAAAAATTGATTCTTATAAAAAACTATCCGGCGTTCGGAAACAGCGTATGTCTTCCATTTGCGGACCAATATTAAGACACGCATCACAACTGAAGGAGGATCTAAACGTCCATTATATATATACACATTTTATTTTTGCGAAATAACTACACTTACAAATAATTGAACTTTAAATTGATTTAATTGGTACTATTGCATTCGGTATTTGATACAAATGTATTGGCCAGGGTAGCATTTATAACAGCGTTAGTGGTTGCCGCAAATTCTGTGGAATCATGTTTGCACACCTTGCTCATTAGGTTAGAGTTTCTTTCATCCAATGTTCGTTTTTTACCACAAGAAAAATTGCCGCTTTGTTTCGGTGCCACTGGGGTAAGATTATTAGCTGTACGAGTTCTATTCCAAAATTTTATTAACCCTTTGCCTGTGAACATATCATACAAAAATACATATTTATATACTTACATTGCTTTTAACACAGCCAACGTTGGTATATTCCTTGCTTTGGGCGGCTTTTCTCCAGATGCCTCTTGAGCAGCAAATTCTTCGGCGTGTAAGTTCTTTTTATGTGTACGACAACTCGTGGTATTTGAAAAGGTCTTATCACAAAAGTCACATGAATATGGTTTTAGACCAGTGTGAAGAATAAGATGGTTTTTCAGTGTCTTGGCCCGCTTAAAGGCTCGCCCACAATAGTCACATTTATGTGGCATTGCATCGGAATGAACCATTGAATGAAAATAGAGTGTAGAACGGGAGCTCAATTGGAGACCACACTCGTTACAAATATGTTTATCTCCATGTATATCCATGTGTATCTACACATAATATTGGTACCAGTGTATTAAGACAATTTATAAAATTATAAATATATTGTATTTTTACCTTTAGACGTTTTTTTTGTTTGAAACATTTCCCGCACACTTTGCATTCGAAAGGTGCATAATTTGAGTGTGTGAGCATATGATCGCGAAGTGCCGTTTTACTACCCATAATTTCACCGCACTTTTCACAAATAAAAGCACTTTTATCACCGTGTACAGATTTTACATGTTGTGTCCTCAGAGCTCTCCTTGGGAACATTAGCTCACAATTCGGACATGTATATACTTGCTTCTCTACTAACGGCGCGTCTTTTTCAATTTTACCATGCTTTTTCTTTATATGCAATCTGTAACTGCTGATTCGTTGGAAACGCTGTGGGCAGTGGCTGCAAAGGTATTTGCTTTTATTTCGGTTTTTATTCGAGGAAGCTAAACGTTTTTCAGACATATCACTATTCACGCAGCTGTTGACGTTTTGGAACTTTTTATTATGCAATTTCTTTAATGCAATAGTATTTTCATTAGATTTAACATTCACGGGAGCCTCAATCATAGCACTGCTACTTGGTAATTTATAACCGCTCGATTCGCTATGTTGGACAAAATCACCTTTAGATTTGTTAATTTTATTAAATTTTTCATTTAATCTATCAGCCTGTTTGTCACAAATTAATTCGTTTTGGACTTCCGATGATACTGTGTTTAAAAATGGGGGTAAATTGCAACTGAGTTGGTTTTCGATTGCCGTTGGCGTATAAAATTTATTTGTCATTGTTAAAGGGTCCGTCTCGACTGGGTCCTCGTTAAGAGCATCGTAATTCTGTGCAAATATCCCCAAATCCAGCTCCGTTATTTCTTTACGATTTTTAAGAGTATTGTACATTTTTTGAACTTTACTTATACGAGCAGCGAATTCCACTAAAGACGTTACCATTAGCAAGCATTGAGTACAAACCACCTGGGGCAGATTCCCTTCTTGAATAATCTAAATTAACAATCCATATTAATTTATCCTACCGATTCAATTCAGTTACGCACCTGAACGTGAAAGTATTCATTTATAGCAGCAATAAAGTTTATTGTATTGCTGTTGGAGGTCGGAATAGAATCTGAAAATAAGTTGATATTTTGTACATCAGCCTTTGCACAAAGGCGACACCAGAGTTTCCACTCATTTTCAACGTTATCCATTTTGCATCATAAACTTAATAAATAATTGGGTTTATAATTTGATGCTTCATTTGTTTACAAAACGAATAATAATTGATGCTATCATATGTTTTTCTAGTCTAATAACAGTGCGAATTGAGTATGGACCCCAATGGAACTCATCTGCAAAGGCGAATTGATGTATGAATTGACAAGCCGAATCTATACAAGGTGCACTGTGTGTAAGTAACTAAAAGCGTACTGTCATCAACAAGAAAAGGACGGATTTAACGTGGTATGGATAATAATCTGTTTGCAATGTAATAAGATTGTCGAGAGAAAATGGAAAAAAATTGCGATATTAATTTTTAATTGTTGAATTTTTCAAATCGTAAAAGTGTTATTAGCTGAAAACATTAAATTTCAGCACTGAGCTTGTAACGATAGAAATGAACTGGGATGTTAACCTAACGTTTGTGTTGAGTTCAATTAAGTCCTCGATTAACATAAATATGTACATAAAGGGAAATATTTTGAAAAATAAATGTCGAAAAGTTGTAATTTCGAAGTTGGAGAAACGAGTTTATATTTGGATTTTTGCCACAACTTCATCGCTTCAATAACTGTAGAACTTAGGATTCTCCCCGCTATATTTATTAATACACATAACCTTTAGCAATTAAGGATTTAGGACTCTTCCCGCAACATTTGTTTGCTTGCGTTTTTTATTGTAATTTTGGCTCCAAATTGATAAGTTTTTCTTTTGTTAGTTTATAATTTTTTATATTTTTCCTTTTGTTAAGATCCTTAAATTTGAATAATTTCCTAGCAATGGCACATCCCTTTTCTGTGTTCTTAGGTTTACCAATATTATAATAGGTACATATGTAAGTAGATTATCTAATCCATAATTAAAAAGCGAGATTACCCATACGAAACTTCTCTCCCGAAATTCGAGATTTAAAAATAATCTTAGATTATAACCATACTTTTTCCTTTGTGTTTTCTTTGTTATCGATAATTATTATTACGAATGTAAGGAGAAATGTCAAAGTAAAAACTAAATAAAATGGATGCCGTCAAAGAAAATAGGTTTATAGAAATAATTCTAATAAAACTTTTGTTAGGTATTATTAACTATGTATTCATATAACAGAAAAAAGCGTGTTTTCGTAAATGCTTTGGCCTTTTTGCTTATTATAAAATGTAATATCGAATTTCGAATGCATATTTTTTGAAACCTTTTACGGATTTCCTTCAACTGTTTATTATTAGCAGACAATTGCGCAATTAAATTAGCTATTCCTTCTACTTCTAAATTAGCTATCGTTAATAATAGTTAAACAAGCTAAAACCACCGAAATATTCCACCAAAATAATTTTTATGAAGAAAAAGCTTTCACAACACTATTGACAGCTGATTGTCAATTTTGCAGGTAATCTGCCATATGTGACTGAGTAGATTAATTTTGTGGATTTATTGGTAATTAATTCATATGTGAACGTCAATACTTCAATACCAATTGAACTATGCAAAAACACTAAAATATTCCCCCAAACAAATTTCTATGAAGAAAAACCTTGAGTCTTGGCAGCTGATTGTCCCATATGTGAACGGGGATATTAATTTTCGTGGAGTTATTGCTAGTCTCTGCATATGTGAACATACTTTTAGATGACCAATATTTACAATCTAATCAAATTTTTTCATGAAAACACTATTTTCATATTATTTATCGGCCCACTGTGTTCTATTCACTTTCGTTTCTCAGTGCAGCAAAATGCAACCCTGTATTTATGCATTTGACAGTAAGCTGATGGCAATTAAATAATTTTTTTTTATATTTCTTGCTAACATATTTGTTGAATCAATTTATACATTATCAATGTAATATTCAATATTTGGAAAGAACTTTTAATCGTATTCGTATTGATCATAAAACAAAGTCGGGTTTTTCCAAATAAAAACTCATTATGTTTGCCTCTAAGCAATCTCAGAAGGCCTTAACTTCAGAGGCGCGCATTGATACTACTTCGCCAGAAGACGACAACATGGTTTGGAAGCGGTGGTGTCGTTTATGTGCAAAAGAAGATGAAGAAAGTAATTTGTGTGTCTTCCCTGAAATCAAAGAACCCGGAAATATAATGGATAACACTTTGGCCACAGCAATTGGGAAATTTTTCTGGGTGAATGTATGAACTTCAAAATATTTTCTTATTTAGTGACTTAGTACATTATGGATATTATTTACATTCGCAGATTAAAACAAATGATGAAATATCAAAATTTATTTGCCTGGAATGCCATACGTTGGTGTGTTCATTGACCCAATTTACCGAAAGGGTGAATAAAGTCCAAGCGATGTTCTGCGCATTGCAAAACATAAATTCTGGTAATTGTTTGGATCTGAATGAAGTAAGATTGCAATATGGATTACTTGACATGGATTGGGAGCATATTATAAAGCAGGAGAGCGTTATTGAGGGGCAACAAATAAAAGATGACAAAGATGATAAACAGTCGATTGATGAATGCGAGTGGGAATTGGATGGAGACGATAATAAAGAAGAAACAGAAGTACTGGAACTGCAAACCGAAGACGAACCAAAAGCTGAAGGAAAACTATCGGTTGAACTTATGAAGCGAGGTACAAAACGAAAGAGGAACACAGCAGATGATGACGATGAGAATTGTGTCACTGAAATGCTTGGTGCATTGATTGGAGAATTCGAAGAAGACACTGAGGAACACTTTATAATTGAGAAAGCTACAACCGAAGAGGAGATAGATGATATTGAACTACTTCGCCAATTGCGTGGGGAAGAAGTGGATGAAGATGACAAAGCCGAGAATGAAAAAGCCGGAGAAAATTATGAAACAGTTAATTTACGAGAGGATGTGCTAAGTGACAACGAATCATTGACGGGAAATGATAAATGTGGAAGCTGTGAAAAATCACCACAAGTCAACAAAATTGATTCAAGTAGCCGGGTAAGAAAGAGACGTCGTGGTCGACCATCAAATTATATTGTAAACGATAATGGGGATTTAGAAAAAGCAGATATATACTCTGGAGAAGATACAAATGAAAACTCGCAATTATCCTTCAAGTATGAGTGCAGCATATGCCAGAAGAAGTATAAAAATCCCACATCCTATCGCAAACATACACTGGAAAAACATAATCAAGTGCCGGACATACCGGATTTTAAGTGCGAAACCTGCAACAAAATATATCCAACAGAACGGCAATTAGAAATCCATGCGCGATCGCATATGGCGCTTGAAGATAAGCTTGACATACCGTGCCCATATTGTGAGCGCAAATTCACAAAAGTGTCGGTGATGCGCCAACATGTACGGGGCATACATGAAAACAAGAAGCCATATGTTTGTGATGAATGTGGACGACCGATAAAAACGTTAGCAGCGTTGGTCGAGCACAAATTAGTGCATACCAACGACACGCCGTATGAGTGCGAGGTGTGCCAGCGGGCTTTCAAGAATAAAGCGCGATTGAAGGTACATATATTGGTATTTGTAGGCTTGCATAAATTAAAATTACATTTTTGTTTTTTTTACATACTAGGCGCACTTGGAGACACATACCGACTCCTCATTCATTTGCAGTGAGTGTGGTCTCTTGTTAAATACGCGACGAACTTTGAAGATGCATATGCTTGTGCATTCGGATGCCAAACGTTACAAGTGTGACTTCTGTCCGGCCGCATTTAAGCGTACAAAGGCTTTGAAAAATCACTTAATACTGCACACCGGCATGAGACCATACAAGTGTAATTTTTGCGAGAAAACATTTTCGAATGGTTCCAATTGTCGCTCACATAAGAAAAAGATGCATGCTCAAGAATTAGCCGAGGAGGAGGCAATGGGCAAGAAGGCACAAGCTGTTACTGTACCCAAACTGGAGGAGTTGCGTTCGAGGTAATAGCAAAAATTTTAAAAATTAAGAATTTTCATTTATGTGCATAAATATTTTCAGCACAAATGTCGTTGGAAATCCGCGAAAGGTTCAGCGTCATCATGGCGGTTTACCGCTACATATGCGACAACTCTTAATCGCAGCAGAAGAGCGCGCAAAACGTGTCGAAACTACAAAACAGACGACTGATGTACAACCAAATGAGACTGTTGTAATGTACGGAGAAGAAACGCAAACCAATTCAATAGAGGAATCCACAATACAGCTTGAAGCTGATGACGGATCAGAGATTATTGAATTACATGAGGACATGCTAGCTGATGATGACGAAGAAGACGACGACGAGGAGGGTGAAACGGTTGTATATGAAATAATTGCTGAAATTTAAAATGTTCTTGCATAAAATTACTTCTTAAAAATGCATTTTTTAATAAAGAAATGTTTTTAATGTTACTATTATATGCATTATGCATATTATTAGTTATAACTAAAGTAATTAATTAGTATTCCATACTAATGATAATAATTTTATTTTCGTTTGTAAGAAATTTTATTAATTTTTAGTCAAGTTCTTTAAGCAATTTTGTAAACTTAGTCCCGACGAATAAACTATTAATATCTAGTTCAATAATATCCTAGATAACCTATCGTTTCAGTTTTTGCTTCGGCAATAGCCTAAGTACGTCCTATACATAACTACAAAAAATTGATGAAACTTTAAAGTTAATTATGTACTTAGTTATTTTTATTTTATTCCGTAAATATACATTTAAGATAACATAAAATAGTTTCCTTTTTTGCTTCCAGTCATGTTTGGTATTTCTGTTGGAATTTTTCAATCTTCTCCAAAACAGATACCGTTAGGTCATTAATATATTCGTTTGCCTGCGTCTCTGTCGCAGGGTAATCTAGTAGGCTTCGTTTGCTGACATAATGGTTTGGCAAGTTGACCTAGAAAGTGTGCTATGTTAAATTGAAAATTAAATCAAATATGTTTTTTTTGAATTTATTTACCTTATGGCGCGCAATCGATTTAATGATAAGCCAGAGTACATAAAAACTAAACCAAACCGTGAAATAAAGAGGTATGTACCACAATTTGCGACCAATGTAAAAGTAGCTGTACTTCTTGACACGTGGCTCCGGTGGTGGCTCTGGTGGTGGCACTTCGGTGGTGATGGGTGGCAGCGTGGGTGGTGGCGGTGCCGTATGGTCGTGATGGTGATAATGATGATCGTCCCATATGATTTCAGGATAATGATGAAAGTATTGTGGATATGATGGAAAATGATCGTGTAAATCGAAATGCGGATCGCTGTTTAGATCGTGGTGAAACCCGTTATGCGGACTATCGTGCAACGTATCGGGATGCTGTTCCAGCCAGCCAGGTGGTGGTGTGGGATACTCTGTGTCATCAGTCGGTGGCGGATGATCCTGTTCAACGCCTACAAAAAAACCATTGACATTATTTTACACACATACACACATATATGTACATAACGCTTCGTGCACAATTTACCATCAGCCATTGCGCCCGCATCATCTTCGCCTGCATTCATGCTATCCATGGCAGCACCTTTACCATCTAAGTCTTTGTCCGCATCGCCCATAGCACTGGCAGGTAGCACACCTATCGTGTCGTCCGAGTTACTGTCGCCGCTATCCACGCCCTTTTGATCCTCAGCGGGAGCTGGTTTTGCATTTTTCGCATCGTCACTGTCTGGATTAAGGGGACCTTTGTACGTGTAGCCACTATCGTTGCTGCTAGCTGCGGCCACCAATGGATAGTTTGCATTCGCCTGCACTGGACCAGAGGGTGGCGCCACATAACTGTTTACATTACTTGAGGGCAAGGCCGCTTTGGGGTCTTGATAAGGTGACGGATACTGTGCGTTTAAGTTCGGTGGAAATGAATATGTATTTTTCGGGGGTACATAAATTTGCTGTCTGATCTGAGATGCGGACGCCTTCTTGTTGTCCAAATTCGCTGTGTTGTGGGCGTGATTGTGCTGTTGTCGGTGCTTGGCAAATTGGCCAGCTGCGACTGCTTCACCAGGAGTGAAGCGGTCACTAAATTCCGCTTGAGATTTACAGAAAATAGATTTGTTAAATTTGTATGATTTCTATCGTCAACAAAGCTTATAGAAAAGATGAAATAAGATAAAAGGGAAATACATACATAAAAATTTTAAATATTTATTTAGTCTAGCGATATTTAGTCTTCGATAAGCGAGTGAAAGAAACCCGGTACAAAGGTGCACATTACCACTACAGTACTCACCGTCATTAACACTCAGGTAAACCGCGGGCTCAACCAAAATCGCCCCAGCGAGAGGGCTGTTCTAGTAGCGTTGAACCTAAAAAACGCTTTCGACACAGTCAGTGATATTTTACAGTCGACACTCCCACCAGGGCTGAAGAGGTGGACCGCGAACTACCTGAGTGGTCGTCATTCGTCGGTGCTATTTCGAGACCAAATCTCAAAATAGAGGAAAATAAAGCGAGGAGTTCCGCAGGGTGGTGCTCTTTCACCCTTGCTTCTTAACTTCTATATCTTGAAACTCCCCTACCCAGGGCAATGACATTGATGGCCTGTGCGCCAAGGTTAACGACTACCTCACCGACCTTTCCCGCTTTTCCACTGCGAGGAATCTCCAACTTTCCCCTACAAAGTCCACGGCGACCCTCTTTACCACTTGGACAAAGGTGGTCAAACTGCCACTTAAGGTTAAAGTCGATGACACACCAAATCCGACTGTGAACAGTTTGTTCTCCTTCTTAGCGCATACAACCGCTATTGCCACTAAAGTCCAAAATCGCAACAAGGTCCCCAAATCGCTTGCCGGCAGCACTTGAAGGCAAAGACAAGGAATTGCTGCTATCGAAATTTAAGGCAATTGGCCGGCGGATTCTAAACTATGCTGCGCCTGTCTGGTCGCCTGGAACCAGTGATTTGCAGTGGACGAAGCTACAGGCGACAGGATGTCTACTGATGTCCCCAATACAACACTTGCATGTACAGTTCCTCTTAGGGTGTTACCGCAGGTCCCACCAATGCAGACACCTGCTAGAGGCTGAGTCGCCTCCCAGGCATGTCAGGAGGCACCTCCTCAACTACGCGGACGAGATGCAGGACAAAACAGACCGACAATTAACGACATTCATCGGGAGACTCTTACCACTTTCTTAAGTTCCCGACCCCCAAATGCCGTGTAGGGAGTCCAACCACCGCCCATTGCAGACGAAGAGCTTCAACTTCCCCGAGAGTCGCGCGTAACTTTGGAACAATTACGTTCTGCACTGTAGCAGGTTAAACTCCTACCTATCCAGAATCGACCCCGATACCCCGCACGATACTAACCACCTTTTCACATGCCCCATCAAACCCACTCATCTAACACCTCTCTCCCTCTGGACCCAACATGTCGAAATAGCAAGTTTCCTGGGCCTACTGTTAGATGAGCGAGACGAAGACGACCAGTGATTTACACTAGACTGACAGGGCAAAGTTACTGCTACAACAACAACAACAGGCTATTGATCGTAGACTGCAGGCAACGGACGGGTGGTGCCCGAACCACGTGGAGGGGAAAAGAATGGGTTCATGCGTGACTACCATTCGGAAGTGCGTAGGTTCGAATCTCGGTCCATGAAACAACAAAATGATAGAAAATGTTTTTTCTAATAGAGGTCGTCCGTCGGCAGGTAATGGCAAACCTCCGAGTGTATTTCTGCCAAGGATAAGTTCCTCATAAAAACCTTTTGCCGTTCGGAGTCGGTTTAAAACTGTAAGTTCCTCCATTTGTGGAACAACAGCAAAACGCACGCCAGAGAAAAGAGTAAATTTCGAAAATATTTAGTTACGTTCTTTCCATGCGGTAGCGGTATACCACGAGGCTCGCTTGAAAAGTAAGTGCAAAAATAAAAAATACTTAATTGTTAGGGGTGAGCCTTTATTATTTTTCGTAATTGTTGTTGTTGTAGCAGCATAAACATTTCTCATACGCATACGGGAATGCTGCTGAAGTGACAGTCCTTCGCCGAATATAAATTCGGGTCGTTCCAGTTATGTAGAACCGACTGCCGTGGGACCGAATTTTTGTTCGTTTCCTTTTAGGCTTATAAACTTCGTCCAACGCAGTGGCGGCCTTCCTCTTACACTGCTACCACCAGCAGGTACCGCATCGAATACTTTCAGAGCCCGAGCGTAGCCGCTGGATCCTTATTCGCTGTGCTATGTCTATGTCGTCGTAAAGCACGTTGCTAACGTGCAAAGGTCAAAAAGCCTTCCGCAGAATCTTTCTCTCAAACACTCCAAGGGACGCCTCATCGGACGTTGTCATCGTCCAAGCTTCTGCGCCATACGATAGGACGGTTATGATCTGTTGATTTTGCGTTGGTTTAAAGGGTTAGTTTTGTTCGTCGAGAAAGGACTTTACTACTCAATTACCTAGTTAGCCCACAGTAGAGAGAGAGAGAGAGTTCGAAACCTATTTCCATTGATCTTCCGACGACTACTGCTAAAGCCTAAGCTGGTAATGCGTTGTCGTCATGAAAAAGAAAAATCACTCGACTTCCTCAATTCAAACGAATGCCAAACACAAAGAAATATACCGATTTCTCCGAAACTTCTTCCAGGTGCTACTACTAACTAAACATAAGCTCGATACGCATCAGTAGGGCTATATCTCTGATTTTGCACGGACTTTTCAAACGACCTTCGTAGATACATATAAATAACGTTCCCCCGACAGTCGCGGGATCTGGATTTTTTGCGGTCGACGACAGTCGCTTCAGCAGCTTTCCTCAAAATGTATGGGAAATGTTTTGTGCGGCTATTACAACAACAATATGCACATAAATTACACTTTAGTATCTGCAACTTTCTCTTTATCATTCCCTGCATCATATACGCGTTATACAAACAAATATACAAACATACATATGTATACATATATTTATGTAGATTTCCCTTACCTTTTCCCGTAAGTTTACTAATTTCCGCTCGATTTGCTGGCCGTTGCTGATTATACGCATGCGGATAGATTATTTGCCCAATGTTTGATGTGGCTTGGGATGGTGACGACACCAATGCCGGCCGTGCCCGTACTGATGGTGGTGCTGGTAATGGTGGACTTTTGATCAAAGGCGTTATGAGTTTGTTGAAATTATATGCCGGACTACTATAGTCAATGGCACGTCCAGTTGATGCATATTCCTGTAATGGCGGTAATGTGTCCGCCAGCGATGTATCCGATGGCGTTTCATATGCGTCTGATTGTTGTGGTGCCTGCTGCTCGTTATCAACTGCCAACACTGGTTTTATGCTGGTCGCCTCATGATGAGCGGTTGGCAGAACATTATCTGTTGCTGGTGTGACATACAATATCGGCTGTTCACTAGCCATTGGCTGAATTTGATGGTCATGCTGTTGCTGTGGTTCTTGCATATTTAACTTAGTCGACGCTATTGTACTGACTAAAGTTTCTGTAGTGGAAATCACATCTTCGCTGGAATTGAAGCTGCAAGAAAGGATAAATTGGAGTATAAGAAGGAAGAAAGAAAAAATCGGGGGTGGCTTGCCTACAGGCTTTTGGGAAAAATGTTGGTATAATGTAACATGCTTTTGAAAAAAAAAATGGTTGTAATCCCCCCTAGAGTGGTGTATCCCCATCTTAAAACTGAGAACCGTACCCCCAGGAGGCTTATAGTTTTTAAGTAATTTCTTGTTAAAGTTGTGTAATTTAGCGAAAAGTTGGTGTTGCCAGACAGTTGAAATAAGAACGAAGTTCGCATGCAGACATTTTCAGTTTGTAAATCTGCAGTATTTTTTGCTTTAGTTTACTATTGAGCAACATTTTCGAAAATAAAGGGTTATCCAATAGGAGGTGTTTTTTGATATTAAAAGAAAAATGCTATTTTTTGATATAAATGATCGGATGTTTATTTCATTATAAAGGGGAAGGTATGCCGTTAATAGTGGAAAATAACATCAGGCAAATGACCACCACGACCACGCTTACAGAACAATATCCTTTTCATATAATTTTCCATAACCGAATTGCAAAGTGGCTGCCCTATGTCCTCGATAGTCTCACGAATTCCATCTTTGAGATCTTGAATCGACCCTGAGCTATTGGGGTAGACCTTCTCTTTCACGTGGCTCCAAAGAAAAAAGTCAGAAGGTGTTAAATCACAAGATCTCGGTGGCCAATTGTGATCACCTCTTCGAGAGATAACACGGTCCGGAAACTTTTTCCGTAAAAGATCAATGGTTTCGTTGCTTGTGTGGCATGTAGCGCCGTCTTGTGTGAACCGACCCTGAGCTATTGGGGTAGATCTTCTCTTTCACGTGGCTCCAAAGAAAAAAGTCAGAAGGTGTTAAATCACAAGATCTCGGTGGCCAATTGTGATCACCTCTTCGAGAGATAACACGGTCCGGAAACTTTTTCCCTAAAAGATCAATGGTTTCGTTGCTTGTGTGGCGTGTAGCGCCGTCTTGTTGAAAATAAACGTTGTCCAGATCAATACCATCCAATTTCGGTCATGAAAAATTGTTAATAATCAATAATCAAATCAAAATAAAACCTGTTATTGGAAAGCACTTTATAAACATACACCATTGAATTTTACAGGAGCGTCGACTAGAAGGGTCTTTGTAAATTTGTAGAATTTCAAGAAACTAACCTTCATCAGTCCAACTCCGACTATGCCATCCACAATATTTTTGCATAGAACTCCTTTCCACGTTAAAACCATTGAACCCAAAATTAAAACGTTATATGCGTGCGTGTACTAAGGAGGCACAATAATTGGTATGCCCATCATCAACACTGAACTGAAATACTTCATTTTTGTTCATATTTTTATTTTCATTTGCAGGCATCCGGCAACACTAACTGCTGTCAATTCCAATTAAGCCCCCGTTTCCACCAAAAGCAAACACCGTGTTTGCAGGAGTTGTGTTTGGGAGAACTGTCAACTGTTTCCACCGAAATGTGTTTGCAAAGTGTATGGTCTTTGGTATGGTAAACAGATTTATGATACATTATTTTGCGGCGGCAGCACAGCGCGATAGCCCAGCGGCTAGCAATGTGGGCTTCCGATCCGAAATCCTTGGTTCGAATCACAAAAAAATTTTTTTTTTATACATTTATTTCATTTTGTTTTATGATATGTTTATGAGCAGATTTTTTTCATGGCAGAAATACACTCGGAGGTTTGCCATTGCTGCCGAGGGGCGACCGCTATTAGAAAAATGTTTTTATTAATTTTGCTTTCACCGAGATTCGAACCAACGACCTCTCTGTGAATTCCGAATGGTGATCACGCACCAACCCACTCGGCTACGGCGGCCGTCAATCAAATAACATATTGACAAATTGCAATCATTGTTGCCATATTTCGATAAGAATGCAATAATAAATGAGGAAAATGAGCAACATTGCCACCACTTAATAATTAAATTAGACGCAAACCCAACAAAACACGCTTTGAATTAGACGCAAACCCACAAAACACGCTTTGAAAAGTGGGTTTAGGTATGGAGTTGTGTTTTAATTTTGTATGGGATTTGACAGGAGTTTTGTTTCGTGTTTGCGCTAAGAACACGATAGCGGTTAAAGATTAGTTTGATATTTTAATGCTTGAAATAAATTAAAGTTACTGCTTAATATAATTTATGTTAAGTTATGAAGTTCGTTTAATATCATTTCATGTAATTTGCAACCCTGCCTTCATCTCGCTTTGCTCGATGTCTTCCTGTTCCGTTATAATTAAAGCATAAAATCAACACTTTTCATGCAATGGGGATAATTTTGCCAATTTAACATCGGAACACGCGTTGCAAGCGGTAAGTGACCAAATTTATATGTATATTTTCCTGTACTTATAAATATTCTTTTACAAATAAATTGCTTAAGGGGTTATATACAGTTAGAATTTTCAAAAAATCGATTTAGAAAAGTTTTTTTTTTTTGCTTAATGTAGATATAATTAAGAATACACACAGAGAATTTAATATCGGTCTGGTGAATATTTTCGAAGTTACACGGAAATTTGAAAAGGCGATTCAGAGTGCTTGAAAGTAAAGTAAAGTGCTTTTCAAACTTTAAGCCCGTTACTCGAAAACGGCTAAACTGAATAGTCTCAAATTTTAACACGACTTCTTTTTTATCCAACCATTTCAGTTAATTGCATGCACTTGAAAAATACGCGATTTTCTACGGACCTTGTTTGAAGGTTTCAACTTTACTAAACAAAATATGTTATTTCGGCCGAATGGGTTGTTGCATGACTACTATTCGAAAGTGCATGGCTTCGAGTCTCCGTGCATGAAATACCAAAATGACGAAACAAGTTTTTTTCAAATAGCGGTCGTCCCTCGGCAGGTAATGGCAAACCTCCGAGTATATTTTTGTCATGAAAAAACTCCGCATAAAAAATATCTGCTGTTCAGAGTCGGCTTAAAATTGATCATTTGAAGGAAGAAAATCAAGACACACGCCACAAATAGGGGGAGGAGCTCGGCCAAACACCCAAAACATCTGCAATCATCAATATATCATTAACTTTTACTATGCTATGCTCAAAATAAGGTTACGGTTTCGGTGACAGCGAATTTTAGTCGCACGAACTCAGCGAACTTAACGAATATTAGCACAGCTTTTATTCGCGTATACTTAGCCTTCTATGAACTTTTAATTTGCTTGCGCCAAGTAGTAAAGAGCAGTCCACTTTTAAAAAGTACCATCTTTGGAATAATAAAAATGTGCGAGTGAACTATTTTTATTGATTTCGTTTTTAAGGAAGAAATATGTTACAAAGCGCACTAAGATAGATGACGTGCATGATGAAAAGGTTCTCGTAACATCCCCCAGGTGACGCTCTAAGTCAACTGATTTGAGTTCTGTTTTTATTTTTAGGTTGCCATCACAGATATGGCATTCCTACCAAAAAAAAAAAAGAAAACGCAGTCTTAAGTAAATCTAACTTGCAACAATCAATTTGTACTAAATTTTGCGTTAAAAATCCGAAAAGATACGATGTTTGTCAGTATATGAAATAGAAGCACCCTTTGTACTAATTGGGGACGAAGCGTATCCTCTTGAAAACTATTTGTTCCGGCCATTACCCAAAACTAATTTAACCGACGATAAAATGAAATATAATAAAAAACTATCAAAGTGCGCTTTTGGGCACATAACCAGCAAGTGGGGAATTTTAGAGATATTACAAAATGTGTCTCTTATTTAATTTATTACTGACAAAGAGGGTATCGACAAACATACTGTATTGGAAACTATGAGCTCGTTATCGAACAAGCTTGCGAGGTTCATTTCCAAAGATATTTCATCCCACAATTTGATATTTTCTTTGCAATAATCATTTCTTTCGTATCCCATAACTGGGGACGTTTTCTCATTTCATCTGCTAACCTTTCTGCGGCCATTGTCACTGAGAACTAAAACAAATTGAATACAGATTCAAAGGATTCGCTTCATTCGCGCAATTTCAAAATGATGGAAATTTCACTATTCGCTAAATTCGCGCGTGCAATACAAAAATTAGCGAATTTAGCGAACTCGTGCGAGTAAAATTCACTGCCACCGATAACCATAGTAAAAACCATTCACCGTTAAATGCTATTTTTGTAATATATTCTTTGTTATCTGTTAGTTCTATTGCTTCTAGTTTCAAATATTTTCACATCGATTTCATGTTTCCTTAATTTTTAAGCACTTAATCTTTCACGTGAATATTTCTTCCTTTTAATAATTAGATTTTTTTTATTTTTAAAAATTATGTGACCCTTTTAAATAACACTCACACACGTCAAGTAACTCCTTACTTACGTACATATTTTCTCTCGATTATGATACCTACGTTCTTGGGTAAATTAAATCCATGTTTAGTGCTTTGAAAATTTTTGGTCTTTCATTATTTGTACTGCCACTGCCGCTGACTAGAACTTGAGAATAGCCTTGTGTGTGGGCGAGTTGAAGGCAAAAGCAGGTGAAGCCCAGAAGCAAAGTCGTTAGTTTTGCGTAGTGTCTATACAACTGGCGCATTGTGTGTATGTGTGTGTATTTTTTTTTCTTGTTTTATTTTTTATGTAAATCGAAAATTTATTTTATTATTAAATTCTGCTTAAGTTTCACGCACAACATTTAGCCACTTTTAATATTTTCATTGAACACCTAATTAATCACTAATACGATTGCCAATTGAGCACAATTGCGCATGCGCAACACGTTTCTAACACTCGTTTCCACTGAATTCGGACTCGTTTTCGTTTCTAGGATCAATGGTCAATTTGCTTGCGCGCCAAACTCGAGTGCCCGTTTGAAATTCTCAATTTGTACTGAAAGCGTACGCATGAAATTTTCATATTTTATCAGCAATATGTAGTTTTGGGGGGAAAACGGTTAGCCGTGTATTGGCCCAGAAATTTTCATACATCTTCAGCAGTCTGCAATGATCTAGTTTTATTATTTATTAGCTTACACGTTTCGTATCTCCATTTGCTCCACATAATCTTGCATTCACCATAATTGTATTAATATGTATATGTGTGTCACACATATTCCATATATGTGTGTATGTATGTATGTGATGGACAATTGTAGAGTTGCTAATATGATTGTGAGGTGTTACTTTCATTCCTTGGTATGTTCTTTTAGACTTAATATGCATACTAAATAATTTTTATTAGTATTATACTTCTACTTACATACCAATGTACACACATATGCATGCATGTAAAATAGTCTTATTGGTGTTTGTGTGAAGCGCGTGCATTTCTTTAAGTCAATTTGTGTTTCGGATTCTTTTCGTGAGTATTTTTTTTACTTGTGTACATAGAAATTGTGTTTGTGTTTGGATTAGTAAGCTTCCGCTCTTTTTGTTCCTGTTTGTTTGGTTTTTTTAGCTTTTTTATATAGGTTAATAATCTCGAATAGTTTTACACGTTTAGTGAATGAGTTATCCACATATATTAAATCATAAATTTAATGAAATGAGTTAAAAATATTTGGAATTACATTGAGAATTAATAATAATATTTTTATAGATATATGTAACATACATACCAATGCGATTGTATTATATAATGCGTATAGAGTTTAAAGTGGGTTAAATTATAAAATCAGATACAATTGAACCAACCGGCAAAGAAGTGAAAGTTTATTAATCACATATTCAGCTTATTTTCTGGTTCTCTTCTTAATTTTTCCTACACAGAATTAACTTAAATGCGTTTGTCGTGGCTCGTAACTCAGGCGGGATTATATTAATCGAAATTTAGAAGCAAATTGAGCCTTAGAAATGCTGCAAATTTTTGCTTTTATCTGTTCATCAGATGGGCCACATGATCGTAATTTACTCACCACTGCCCTGTAGTTCTTGTTGTAAAATAAATAATTTGTGCGCACACTTCTGTTAGGTGTTTGGCTGCGCTTCTCCTCTTATTTGTGGGGTGCGTCTTGATGCTGTTGGAGAGACCTACAGTTTTAAACCGACTCCGAACGACAAATGGTCTTTATGAGAAGCTTTTTCGTGATAGACGTACACTGCCTGCCGAGGGGTGATCGCTTTTAGAAAAAACTTTTACTATCATTTTGCTCTTTCATGCACGGATATTTGAACCTACGCACTCCCGAATGGTAGTCACACACCAACCCATTCGGCTACAACAGCCCCCGCGTTGTAATAGCTTAAAATAATTCCTATACATTCTTGCTAAATGCAATCGAAGTGACAGTGCTTGGTCGGATACAAACCGCGTTATTCCAGTAAGGTTTACTGCGTTGGGAATGATCCAATGCAATTGTTTTTGTAATAGCATTAACATAACGTTAGTGTTGTTGTAACAGCATAAATATTGCCCATAAATGGTTGGTGAATACTGCTGGGTCGCATAAAAATCCGGATCCTGCCTGTTGTGGGAACGAATTAACTGCTCGAACGGTTTGATGTGATTATACGGGTATAATCCAACTGAGGTTCACTTAACTGAGACCGATAAAATCGATAATGTCAACAAATGATACGAAGTGTTTTATTTGGGCAACTTCAGAATTTCGGAATATTTATCTATTATTAGTTAATTCGCTTAGTTCTCAATGGGTTTTCCCGACCAAGGACTGCCGCCTTAGTAAATTAACCCTGCTTAGTGCTTTCATCTATCACTTCTGTTCGAATATGGTATTGAACCTCACCCTCTTCCCGCGGATATATTTCTGCCGCGTTTGCCAAAGAAGGCTCCACTCACACCCAACTTCAGGTAGATGCAATCAGTCTAACAGATGGTGCTAACTTTAGACCTATTCAGGCTTAAATGCACACACACTGTGGACTACAAGACTTGAGGCACCAAGCTGTTCTTGCTAAAAGGGCCACCAGTCTACACAGCTTCTCATCTCTTCATCCATGCCTACCCCAGGCAACCCAATTGGCGCCTCCACTGTGGCTAGGAGCACATCATCTACTTTTCTATAAGTACTGGAGATGTAGTCGGCAAAGCAGCTGTGTGGTCGACACGCGTCAATAATATATCGACATCAAATCTCCATCACGGTAGGTACTTGGTGGAGGCTGAACTACCTCAAGAGGCATCTCCTTTACATGACTGATGAGATCCACAACGTCCAGTATATAAGATGTGTATGACAGGACTTCCTTACCTTCTTTATGAGCTCTTGCTCTGCGAATGCCGTTATAGGGGTCCAACCAATGCTCATTGCAGACGAAGAAATTCAGCTTTTAGCTACCTCGTAAAGCTTCCATTACTGTGGCGCAATTATGTTTTGAATATTCTAGCAGGTTAGACTCTTATTTACCTAGAATTGAGTCAGATGTACTCAATATATGTCCCGCATGTGAACTCATACCGGAGATATTCGTGGACAACTCGACTGATCGACTGGCCCTCAGAAAAATTAAGCTCCCTCGCAAGGGGTCTCATTGATTTTGAAAGGTTTTCGTCAATGATCGTATTTCTCAACCAGCCTTTGTCATTAAAAATCTATGCACAGTGTAGCACTTAAATAGCGGTTTATAAAAATTTGGAGCTTTTTTGTTGTCGATTCGCAGCCTTACAGCAGTACAGACTTCACATTCAAGCGTTCTATAACTGCATGGCTCTTCATTTTTTGAGTTAAGTTGTCGTAATCCATGCCTTATCTGAAGAAGAACAAAAAGAAATTAATGTCTTCAAGAAGTTATAGCCTCAACTAATACATTCACCCTGTATATAAAATAAGTCAAATACCCTATGATCAAAAAGTACCGGGAAGGTGATGTTGACTGTTTTCTTCGATTGTCAAGGCCTAGTGCACCATGAGTACCTTCCATCGGGCCCGATAGTCAATAAAGAATATTATTTATCCCTTTTGAAGCGTTTGAGAGATGCTATACGTCGCAAACGGCCGGAAATGTGGGCAAACAATTCTTGGATTTTGCATGATGATAACACGCCCATCGCACTGAGCCCAATTACGACATCAGTTTCACTATTTAATAGCCACACCTCGTACATATAATTGACAGCAATGAATTTGAAACACAACGTTAA
The DNA here is from genome assembly GCA_037575425.1 of Anastrepha fraterculus. NCBI lineage: Eukaryota > Metazoa > Arthropoda > Insecta > Diptera > Tephritidae > Anastrepha > Anastrepha fraterculus. Next base: position 44,988 of record JAYXIM010037216.1, on the reverse strand, counting down.
CTAATTGGTCGCGTTGCAGTGCATATTTTGCCACATTTAGAAACTTTACAATGTACGAATGCATATAAGTGCCATAGTTTTTAATTTAATTGAATGCCTTTCACATTCATTGGCAAGCACTAATTTGTTGTTTGTTAACATCTTGTTAATACTTTTCTTTACATTGTTGCAATAGTCCCATTTTTTACTGTGTATTTCTAATGAAATCTTATTTCTTTGCAAAGGCGGAGATCGAATACGATATTCAAAACTTTTAAAGTGAAAATTTGAATAATATAGAACCTCAACTGTTAATCATTAACAGTCGTGGCGTTAGAATTCGTCTTGATGAGAGTTGAATGAAAATATGATATTAAATGCTTACATGAAATCGACTGTTTTATTGATTTAAAAGCAAAAATAAATAAAGTCACATACAAAGGTGTTTAGTCAACACACTTGTATGTAAATATATTATAATATTATACTCTGCCCATTGATACTTTTACTATATCCAATTAGGAGCTCTCATTCCATTCGTTGTAACTCTCAAATGTGTATTGGTACGAGTACATGGTTCTTAACGCTAAGCACTCAAAAATACTTTCTTATTTTTTTACATAAATACATACGTATGACACATACACCTGCTCATGCTGCTGCTTTTACATTTACAGATTACTACTTTGGCTCAAATTCTATTCCTTTTCCTCTGCCTAAGTATTATTGTCCTGTCAAATTAGCGCCTTCATTTGTATTTATGTATGTACATATATGCCTGTATGTGTGTGTATGTGTACTCTACATCCGCAGTTGATTTAAGAACATTCATAACATACAGTGCTGGACAAAAGTCTACATACAGCCTCATTTCCGTTGGTTTTAAAGTCCACAAAATTTATTGGCACACTTTTGTTTGAAACCACAATAAATTAAACAAAAAATCCATCTACATACATGCAGAACGAATTACCTAGCTGGCACACTGATATGCTGTGCTGCAATAACGGTAAACTAAAGTTTCTGCGGCCGCCGTAGCCGAATGGGTAGGTGCGTGATTACCATTCGGAATTCACAGAGAGGTCGTTGGTTCGAATCTCGGTGAAAGCAAAATTAATAAAAACATTTTTCTAATAGCGGTCGCCCCTCGGCAGGCAATGGCAAACCTCCGAGTGTATTTCTGCCATGAAAAAGCTCCTCATAAAAATATCTGCCGTTCGGAGTCGGCTTGAAACTGTAGGTCCCTCCATTTGTGGAACAACATCAACACGCACACCACAAATAGGAGGAGGAGCTCGGCCAAACTCCTAACAGAAGTGTACGCGCCAATTATTTATTTTTTTATTTTTATTTAAAGTTTCTTTTTTCTTCCTTTTATTATGTTTACTGCTTTACTAATATTGAGTTCAATTGTGATTTGGACACTTAAGCATCACAAATGGAAAAGAAATATCAATTAACGTAAGAAATTTGGTGAAATTTCAAAAATTGTAAACTGAAGAGGTTATATACAGTTAGAATTTTCAAAAAATCTATCTTTTTATTTTATTTTCTTAATATAGATGTAGTTAAGAATACACACAGAAAATTTAATATCGTTCCGGTGAATATTTTCGAAGTTACTCTGATATTTGAAAAGGCGTTTCATCATCATATTTTGGCTCTACAGCTCTTTGTGTGCTTTGGCCTGCTGCACGTGGGACCTCCATACGTCTCGAACTTGCGACTTTTTTCCAGTTCGTTATACTAAGTTTCTTGATGTCGTCCTCTAGTTCGTCGGTCCATCTTGTTCTCGGCCTTCCTCTTGCTCTAGTGTTGAACTCTCTGGCTTCTACGATTTTCTTCTGCGCCCACGTATCGTCCTTTCTTGTGATGTGACCCAGCCATCTTAACCGCTGCGCTTTGATGAAACGTATAATATTTTCGCCCTTTATCAGTTGATCTTGCTCATCGTTCCATCTTATCCGCCTCTCGCCGTGATCTTTGATTGCTCTGAAAATTCTTCTGAGTACTTTTCGTCCACGATTCATTAAATATATTTTTTAGTAATTAATCGAAAAATTTTTCTCACCGACAAATATTTTTTTTTATAAACAATTTAAGGCCGAAATTTTGGTTCGATTAATTTCTAGATTTAACATTACTTTAACGATAACATAATACGTGTACTAATTTTTAGAACAATAAATTTAAAAGTTTTCTCAGAAAAAAATCTGGAAAATTCGCTTTTTTTCGGCCTTCTAACTGTATAAAATCCCTTAAGTCGACCAGCAATTCAACCATTCTAAATTTATTTTAAAATATTCGTTCACTTGGAGTTCGCCAAAGCGAAAAGGGGATGATTTTTTTTCAAAAAGTTTTTTTTACAGCTAGCAAAGATCCTATATATAAATATATACATAAATCTTTACTGAAACATAATTTTAAATCTTCGATGCATAAATAGGAGCTCGACGCAGATTGGATCTTTCATCTACATATGTATATAAATCCCCAAAACACACGACACACATTGTTAAGGATTCGTTCAGGTTTGCGGTTCAGGTGGTATGTTTAAGTGAATTGCGTCTTGATTTTAATATTATTTTGAACATGAATCGGGAAGTTTGACGCATAATTGGAAAAAAACCAGATATCTAACGTTTCTTCTTCCTCTTTCATGGCGTTAAAACGTGGGGTGCGTCAAAGCTTCCTTCAAAATGCTCCTCCAAAGCCGTCTATCTTGAGCTGTTGTTTCGTAGTTACTTATTCCCAACTTCTTAAGATCGTGTTCCACTGCTTCTATCCAACGGTTCCTTGGTATGCCTTTGGTCTTTACGCCCATTAGCTTTCCTGTCAAGGCTTTCTTCACGGTACAGTCACATGATAGCCGTCTTATGCGCTGCGCATCGTTTAGTTCAGAGTTCAATTGATTTCTGTAGATACCATCATCCATTCTTATTGGGTCAAAGATCTTTCTTAAATTTTTTCTTTCCATGTTAGCAATTGGCGCGCAGTCATCAGCCTTAAGAGTCCATACCTCAAACCATACGTTCGGATTGATCGAGTAAGGGTCTTGTACATAGTTTTCTTTTTAGCTTCAGACAAAAGTCGGGTCTTGAATAAGTTATGGTGAGCGAAATACGTTTTGTTGCAGGCGATCCCTAACTGCGGATGTTGAATCACCGCTACATGCGAACATAACTCCTACTTAAAATGCCACACTGTTTCAAAAGTATAGACTCCCACATGGAAATTTTGCATCGAGGCGGCCGATTTCAACAGATATTTGGTTTTGCCCTGGTTTACAAAAAAGACAGTACCGTTCGCAAGCACATATTTGGGTTGTTCTAGTTATCAAGGTACCATCCTTGTTGACTTCCCTTACGACAAAGTGCTGCTCTACTCAAAGTATGGATGATAGAAGCCTGGAAGTATACATCTGCAGAGTTGACAAATTTAGTTGTCTCGATGCCACGTCGGCTTCAAGCAGTTGTTGCCGCTAACGGTGGACCAACTTAAGTCTAAAAGGTCACAATATCTGGGATGAAGTAAAGTTTTCTTACTAAAGTCAGTTATTTTTACATTTAGTAGATACACTTTTGTCAGCACAGTTTTTGGGTTTTTCGCCCATAACTGTGTCATTTTATACTAAGAATGTATTTTTTAGTTTATTATGATTATAAAAAGTTTTGAAATAAAAGTGTATGAACACACAACAAACTTTTTGGACTTTGAAACCAATGAAAATATGCGGTGTATGTAGACTTTCGTGCATCACTGTATGTATCGATATCAAGCGTGATAATCAAAACCATCAGTGCTTTTCATCATGTCGTGTTTTTCTTTTTTGTTTATCTTCTTCGCGCTAAAAGTAGGCTGAAAGAAAATTTATGTAAATTTTCGTTATTGAGCTGGCTTCCTGAAATCAAAACAACGCCTACTGGTTTATATTTTTCTATTTGCGACTAATTGTTTTCCACGAATTCCACACTTTTACTGCTTCATACTTTGGAACTGAATTCTTTTGATCTCTATTAAATTTATATTACATAAAAAATTTTTTCTGTGAATTTTGTTTCTTGAAAGTGACACCTACATATCTGTGTATGTGCACCTGTGTTCACAATAATAGCAGCGCGACATTTTATAAAGTTTTGACTATTTATTTATTTTATAATTAGTTTTTATTTCTTTATAAAAAAAACAATAAAAACCATATAACAAAAAATTTCAAATCTTTTACAAAATTAAAAAAAAAAAAAAATCAACAATGTTTCGTTTCAATTTTGTTATTGGACTTTTTCAAGGTGCATTCATTAAAGGTGGTGGTGCTAGATCAATAACAATGTTGTGTACGCTTGATTGGGGAACTAGACAAATAATGAATTCGCCTTGTTTCATTCTGAGCTGATAGCCACATGAACACTGTGAAAAAAAAAAAACAAATCAGCTGATTAAACGAGACCACCTTTAATAGATTTGCCTGGGGTTTTTTAGAAAAAATAACACAAGGTTTCAAACCTGTAACAAAATTAAAAGAAAAAGCAACAATTTTTCGTTTCAATTTTTAAATTGGATTTTTTAGAAAATAACTGCATTGAATTTTGATACAATAAAGTGCAAGGTTAAGTGGTTCAAAAATCGCGCTCTTTGAGTTAAACGTTTTTTTGCTGTATTACATATATTTTTCTAAACAACTTAATAATAAACGAAATAAAAAATAAATAAGTAGAGAAAACTTCGCAATATGTTGCATTACAATTATTTTGATCGCTACTGTATGCCTGTTTTTACGAGTATATCGCAATGCGTATCAGAAGAAAGTATTTTATACTGAGATGTGATTCTGTTTTTGCTTTTGCTTTTTCTCTCTATCAGCGAGATTTCAGAGAATTTGACAGCATTCGCTTTCAAAGATATTAAGTGCGGAAATAGGTTTCTAGTTTTTTATATAAAAAAAAAAAAAAACATCAAAAATTCTGTGAAGAATTTAAAAACATTTAGTACCACCTGGACGAGTTATCTTTAATGCCTCTGTAAGCTAGTTTTCAACTTGTGTCTTCGTCGAGTAATGCTTGCCGTTCGCCATCCTCGAAAATGTTTGGTCTTTCAAAGCGCTCCTTGTCACCTCTTCTAAAATAGTCGATGAATATTAGTGGGTGTTGAACGCTGCAAGGTGGAATGAGCTGGAACTTACATATATAAGGGGTAATCAATTTAGAAGTATTGGATTTTAAATTGAAATAAAACAATGAAAATTCAAAAGGTCATTTTTTAGAGATAGTCCCTTTCAAATGCTGGCCGCAACTGCATCGTAAAGCGGCCATCCGTAAACACCGATTTTAAATGACTCGCTGGAGGATTGTGGTCGGAATCTCGTGAATCAATCGTCAATCGAAGTTGGTTTACCCACGAAGCATTTCGACTTTGCATACCCCCACAAATGAATGTCCAAAGGTGTTATATCACACGATCTTGGAGGCCAAACCATTGGTGCGAGACGAGAAATAAATAGCTCACCGAAACGCCGACGCAGTAAATACATTATTTCACGGGCTGTAAGACAAATAGCGCCTTGTTGTTGGATTCAAATGTTGTGGAGATCTCAGGCTTCAATTTCCAGAATTAAAAAGTCGTTTATCATGGGGCGATAGCGTTCGCCATTCACTGTTATATCGGCGCCAGCCTCGTCTTTGAAGAAATATGAGCCGATGATTTCTCCAGCCAATAGGTCACACCAAAGGGTTGTAAAGGCTGTTCGTGAATTGCTTCGGGTTGCTCTTTAGCCCAAATACCGCAATTGTGCTTATTAATGTAGCCATTAAGCCAAAAGTGAGCCTCATCGCTGATCGCAATAAGTTGGCTTGAGCGCGCGATGAACTCTCTTCACAGAGCGTCAATTTTCGTAATAAAGGTTTTCCAATAAAGGGTGTTACTTTGATATTCAAAGAAAAATGCTACTTTTTAATATAAATGATCGGATGTTTATTTCATTATAGAGAGGAAGGTATGCCGTTAATAGTGAAAAATAACATCAGGCAAATGACCTTTTCATGAAATTTTCCATAACCGAATTGCAAAGTGACTGCCCTATGTCCTTGATAGCCTCACGAATTCCATCTTTGAGGTCTTGAATCGACCCTGGGCTGTTGACGTAGACCTTCTCTTTCACGTGGCTCCAAAGAAAAAAGTCACAAGGTGTTAAATCACAAGATCTTGGTGGCCAATTGTGATCACCTCTTCGGGAGATAAGACGGTCCGGAAACTTTTCCCGTAAAAGATCAATGGTTTCGTTGCTTGTGTGGCACGTAGCGCCGTCTTGTTGAAAATAAACGTTGTCCAGATCAATACCATCCAATTTCGGCCATAAAAAATTGTTAATGATCTCTCGATAGCGCAATCCTATTCAAAATAACACCTGTTATTGGAAAACCCTTTACAGTTCGTAATTCGTACGATTTGTAAACGTTGTTGAGGCGTAAGTCTTTCCATGATGAAATGTCAATGAATCCTGAAAACATTTATGTATTTAGTTTGACAGTAGTCCCGCGTGATTTGTCAAAAAACGCCTATTGGAAAAAGTACCTCCAATCTGTTCACCCTTTATATAGATACCGGGGCGCTGAAGAATTTGCGAAGCGTCCAACTAGACCGGCTCCTTTTTTAGAGTTAAGTATAGGATTTAAAGTTTCGTTAATAAAACTCCGTTGGTACAGTACTGGCACTTGCAAAAAGGCCTTTTCTATCTGAAAACGAGTGAGCTACCAGCTCTCTTTCAACCGACAAATTTTTCAGATTCATAACAAGAGTCTGTGAAGTTTGCAGAGGAGCATTGAGTTACAACATTCCTCTCTTCCTCTATGTGGTTGGTAAATTCCCGTCATCCATAATTCCATTCCATTCGATTATTTTCTCGTAAAAACGATTTATTTTGGCACAAAAATAGACATGATCGATTTTATTTTCAATGTTTCTGTTGTGCAAATTGTTTTAATATCAGGATGACGGTAGTATGAAATAATTGTAATATTTTATTATATACAAACTGCCTCCAAAATGGTTTTATGGGCAATGTGTGGAAATTATCGACTAAAAATTTCATAAATTCCATTTTTTTATTTGCATAAATTCAATCAGCTTCTTGCCTTAGTGATTTGGTCGAGCTCAACAAAGCGTTTGAAAGCAAATCATTCTACACCACTAGCGGAATTTCCCCGGTAGTCGATTCTACGTTTTCGGAACGGCCTGGATTTAGATTCGGTTAGGGACCGAGAAATTTTTTATACTGTTACAGTAACAGCAAAGCCGCCATCGGGTAACGCATCTAATACTTTCAGAGCTAGAGCATTTCTCTTCATTCACGCGAGTCGCTGGTGAACTTACGAATCGAATTCAGAATGGTTCAAAAACAAGTTGTTTTGACACCGACAGCTTATTTTCACTGACGATTGCAGAGTATCCGCAGAGAACTAATCTTGGGTGCGTATTTTGGAATGATGGCACCGGCATTTCAGCCAAAGATGAATGCCGTTGAGATACGAGTGATGTTAATAGGATAATAGGTTTTAATTGGACGACGCGCCATGTCACACAGCTCGTTAAAAAAATGTTCTGTTCACAATTGATCGCTTCGGAGATGTAGTTTGACACTTTTGAGCTTCTTTGCTATGGCCAGCACTAAGGGATCGTTGTTATGTGACCCATCTGGAAATTTGTAGTTTTCTTAAGAAGAACTTGTATGCATCAATTCTACTATTTGTGGAACACTTGCAAGACGCATCGAAAACAGACTATCTGGTTCCCAATAGAGATCTGAATTAAGATTATTAAATGAGAATACCCGAAAGAAAAGATTGGCACACCAGAGTCATTACAGATGTTAGTGGTCACCATACTTATACTGACGACCGGTCAAAGGTAGGCAATGGCACTGTATCGGGAGTGCATTCGGAATAATTATCCTTAAATTGCTTCTTTATACTCCCAGACTGGTGTAGCGCTTCCAAGCTGAAGCCTACGCTATAGATAAAGCAGCAAAAACTATAAAACTACTGGGTTTACCTCCAACAAACCTTACTATTTTTGCTGATAGTCAAGCAGCGATCAAGGCACTGGCCTCAGCGCGCATCGATTCAAGATGTGTTAAAGAATGTAAAGGTCGCTCTCGGTTATCCAACAACACAATACCAGACTTTGTTGGGTCTCCGGCCACCCTGGAGTGCAGGGAAATGAAAAAGCGGATGAGTGTATAAAGAAATGCTCTGAGATTGACCTTCAGCGAGTGATAGAGGATATAAACCTTCCTCTAAACGAACTCTACACTATGATTGGCTTGAGCGTAATCGGGGAAAGCAATAAAAGGTGACCTCTGATTTCTTATTGCAGAGTATCCAAAGTGCTCCAGCCAAAACTGAATCTTAAAAGGACATAATATCTGCCTGAATTTAACATATCGGCTACCAGCGACCTCACAGGCGTTAAATGGGTCACTGCACTATTGACACCTTAGCCAATGGAATGAGTGTACCTCACAATGACTTCTGAAGGAGTTGTGGAGATAAAAAAGAAATTGAGTCGGTACAACACTTCTTCTCCGAATGTCCTGCACTTCAAAGAAGCCGTGCCAAATATCTTGCCGATTATTTCTTTGAAGACCTGGGAAATTTGAAAAATGTCTCACTGGAGGTACTAGTTACTTTCTTAAAGAGATCTGAGTGGCTTAAGCAATTTATTTAGTGGATGGAAATCAATTGCCGGCAACACAATGAGCCACCGAATGTCTTGTCTTAAACAACTAACCTAATCGCAGAAGCATATCGTCCAATACATAACTGAGATAATGGAGTCAGGATCCGTCAATAAGGTATAGACATGTTTTGTTGGCCGAATGCGCTACTACGAATCCAGAGTAGAGGCATGGAAGAAGAATGAAACTATATTCCATATATAAAAGGAAATGCTCTTTCTTTCTAATAAAGACTTCGAAAATATTAAAAGAAATTTGGTTTTTTTTTTCATTTTATTTCATTATTTCAACTATACAGACGAGTATAATTGTATTTCGATCGTTCAATGGGTCTCTAGCCATTTCGCTTTTATTGGACCTATGAGTAAGTATATATCAAAAGTTTTGAAAAATATGCACGTACAAGTACATACATACATTGTAGATATGTATATGCTTGTAAAATTTAATAAAATATTCCATCCGCTTACAAAGTTTAACTCTTATTTCAGCTATAACTGTTAACAATGACTTCATTGTTGACGCGAAAAATGTGAATATTTATTATTTATTGTCATGCCAATTTTTGTCTATGTAATTTTGTTTATTTACTCATACGTATACATATATACCTTCTGCTCAAATATGAACGAGACGTTATCAATAAAACGGTCCGCAGATGACATATGGCAAAAATAAATTTTTTGTTTTTTGGTAGGACTGTTATAAGCTTACATGGCAAATTTCAGCGGGATATGTCACATAGTTTAATTTCTGTGCTACTGTAAACAAGTCAAGCTCGAGTGTGTTCTTCGAATTCTCTTTTATGACTTCAATTGTCTCAAAATGTTTTCAACGGAGCGGCAACTTGAGCTTGCGAAACAGGAAAAAGTCACATGGGGCCATATCAGGCGAATGCGGTGCTCGCGGAACGATATTAACATTATTTTTGTTCAAATAATCGCGAACAAGACGTGATGTGTGAGCTGGTGCATTATCGTGATGCAGGCACCATGACTTGTTGTCCCACAATTCCTTCCTTTTAAGACGAATGTTCTCGCGCAAACGCTTTAAAACGTCTAAATAATATTCAGCGTTAACCGATTTTGCGATTTATGCGATTTTCAAGTACAATTTCCTTTACTTTTCCTATGTTTTCGTCGTTTACTGATGTTGCTGGACGACGTTCATGAGGCAAGTTTTCAACCGATGTACGGCCCTCTTTGAACGATTTGTACCACTGGAAAACACGTGCACGCGATAGAGCAGAGTCCCCATAGGTTGTCTGCAACATTTTTAAGGCGTCTGAAGCCGAAATTTTGTTGGAATAACAAAATTTCAAACAAATTCTTTGTTCAACTTGAATTTCCATCATTAAATTCAAAGAACACACTCGAGCTTGACTTGTTTACAGTAGCACAGAAAACAAACTATGTGACATATCACGCTGAAATTTGCCATGTAAGCTTATAACAGTCCTACCAAAACACAAAAAATTTATTTTTGCCATATGTCATACGCGGACCGTTTTATTGATAACGTCTCGTTCATATTTGAGCAGAAGGTATATTATATTATATAATACAATGCACACCTACCACCTCTGCTGAAGGTTTACTGCAAAAGTATTTTATAAATATTCCATGTGAACAGTGGCGTATGTTAAAGTCCGAGCAGATAGAAAGCTTAAAGTACTGTAGGTTTACATGGTGTATTGTCCGGTGCGCATGTTACCTTATTAAGTTGTACCTTATTTATTAAATTTTTAAATTTTAAAAGAAAATTATTTAAAATGGCAAAAAAAATTGTTTGCTTCTACTGAAAGAAAAATGTGTTTCCCGTGAAATTGGTAACAAAAAAAGGGATTTAGCATATTTTCAGTTGACTATTTTTTTAAGAGTTGTGAAGAATGAAGAGATGTGTAAAGGGCATAACTAGCTCAGAATGCTTCGAAAAAACAAGATTGAGCTATGATCTGAAACGTTTAATTTTGCAACCCAGATTCAAACCCCATAAGGGCATTAAAGCATAGTCTATAGAAGACGGCGCACAGTGGAAAGACTTACGCCTCGATTACAAAAATCGACGCTCTGTGAAGAGTGTTCACCGCGTGAGTTACGTACCATCACTCTGCTCCCCTATCTCTCTTTTTTGCGTTGCGAGAATCTTGTCGTATAATTAATGAAATTAAAAACATTACCGAAAATAATAAAATTCTAAGATACTAAAATTTCACAAAAAAGTTACGCACCAAAAGTCACTTAGTATGCGACATTAAATGTAAGATAAACCAAATTGAGAATAAGTTTACCTTATTGGATGATACTCGATCGATTAGAACACGTACAGTTTAAAGTGAAGAGAATATTCCGGCTGTAAAAGAGAGTTTTGCCGAAGAATCCATTCGGTGCCGGTCTCAACAACTTGGCCTATCTTATGGCACTATTTGAACGATTTAACGTAAAGATCTTGTTTTGAAAGCGCATAAAATATAGCTAGTCCAGGATTTGAAGCCGGTCGATTTTCCTAAGCCTCTTGATATCAGTCGTTGGGCTCTTGAAAAACTCGTCGAAGATCCGCATTTTCTCGAATTTTGTTTAACATTGAGACCCATTTTTGTCTTAATGGCTACGTCAAATTTCCGTATTTGGGCTGAAGAGCAACCTGAAGCCATTCAAGAATAGCCATTACATCCATTGAAAGCAACCGTTCGGGGCGGCCTATGGGCTGAAGGGATCATCGGCCAATATTTCTTTAAAGACGAGGTTGGCCCCAATGCAACAGTGAATGGCGAATGCTATCAGCCCATGATAAACGACTTTTTGATGCCGGAAATTAAAGTGTGTGATCTCCACAACATTTGCTTCGAACAAGACGGCGCTACTTGCCATAAATCAAGTGAAACAATGAATTTACTGCGTCGTCGTTTCGGTGATCTATTTATCTTCCGTCATGAATCAGTGGATTGGCCACGAAGATCGTGTGATTTTACACCTTTGGACTTTTATTTGTGGGGGTATGTAAAATCTAAATGCTTTGTGGATAAATCAGCTTCGGTAGAGGCATTGCAAGCCGACATTACTAAAGTTGTTCTGTTATACCGATCGAAGTCCTTCAGCGAGGAGGACCATTCAAAATTGGTGTTTACGGATGGTGGAAATACGGCACAGTTGCGGCCAGCATTTGAAAGGGATGTTCTGTAAAAAATAAAATTCATGAACGGTTCTACACAAAAACAATAAAGATTGTCCAATCAATGTAAGTTTTCGTTGTTTTATTTCAATTTAAAATGCAATAGAAATCAGAAAGTACTAGGAATGTTAAAATAAAATAAAACAGAGTTAAATTTCAGGCAAATTTATTTTATCTCCTTCAAAATATGACCCGTCTGAAGCAACATATGTACATATGCCAGGCACTCCGAGTAGGCCGACGAAGGGATGGCCTTCAGCTCCTTCGCCGCATTCTCTTTGAACTCCTCTATCGACTGAAATCTCCTTCCACGAAGTGGTAACTTCAGCTTGGGAAACAAAAAGAAGTCGCACGGGGCCATATTAGGTGAATACGGTGCTTGTACGATGGTATTTACTTGGTGTTTAGTCAAATAATCCAGTACATTTTGGGCTTGGAGCGATGGCGCGTTATCATCATGCAAAATCCAAGAATTGTTATAAACAACTTTTTCTATCATTTGGTGTTGCACGCCCGGAGTTTCGAACCTATGCATCAACGAATGGTGGTCACGTACCAACCCATTCGACTACGGCGGCCGCCTTAAATCACTTTTAGTGAGCTGTGTACATTTGCTGTCTAGATTTTTTGTTCGAAACTGTATGTATGGGAGCGCATTTTAGAATTAGAATAGAAATTAAATACTCCATTGTTATTAAACGCAATTTTTGTTTTTTGTTTTGTTTTTATAACTTCGTGCAATACAACATTTTTAGCATTCTAAATTTATAATTCTGTCTAAAATGTTTGGCTGCAACGGTAGAATGTGGAAATGGGAAGTGCCAATACTAATAAATATTATAATGACACCTGCTGAACCTTCTCAGTCCTATTGTCTACATACATACATATGTACGTGTGTGTATTGAAAAACCAAATTTTTCGTAGTTCTTTGTACCACTGTAAATGATTTATTATTATTTGTATGCAGTTAAATAATTTTTAATTCGTCGATATTTAGAAATTTTCAATTGAATTGAAATATTTTTGTTAGCATAATTGGCAATAAAATACAATTAATTTTCATTTGTAATTCTTAAGAGTTCTATAATTGGCACGATTTAGTTAAAAATCCCGAAATATTTCAACAAAATGGAATGGTAATGTATTACTAGGCTGTTTTGCGGTTCGATAAGAAAAACACAATTTTATGATTTTAAATAGACTTTAATATTCAGTATAGTCTCCCTGAACATCAATACACTTATTCCAACGAGATTCCAATTTATGAATTCCATGCCTGAAGTAAGAATCTGGAAGGGCTGTAAAATTCGCATGCGAAGTTATGACTTCATCATTTGATGAAAAACGCTTTCAACGCATGATTTGTTTTAAGTTTGGATGCTTTCATAATAATAATACTTTAACCTTTGTCAAAATGCTCTTGTGGCATTCTCAAGATGTAAAGGATATTTTTAACTTATGCAAACTGGATCTTTTTTCACGAATAATGTTCTAATGTTCGGAATCTATTGTTTTACCAGTGTGCAAGTAATCCACAAACAAAATTCCTTTCACATCCAAAAAAACTGATGCCGATTTCTGAGCACGTACTCATTTCGGAGCCGAAAAACTAGGTTCACACCAATCTTTAGCCTTATTTTGATTTAAGATCATAATGATAGACTAAAGTCTCACCCATACTGATGAATCGATGCACGAAATTGCCTTTATCCTTTTGAAAACGCTCTAAATGTTGCTGAGAAAGTCGCTTCGAATGTGTTTTTTTTTCCATTGTTAGCGAATGCGGCACCCATTATGCACACAGCTTTCTCAAACCCAATACTTCAGTCAAAACATTGCTTACACTGCCCAATGAGATGCCTAGGGCTTCTACTATGTAGATCTCTTTCAGTGACTCGACGATTCTCCAATACGATTTCCTGTAATTTTTCTACGATTTCTGGTGTTGCTGCTGTTTTTGGACGTCCTTGACGTGGATCGTCTTCAACTCTTGTAAGGCCTTATACAGTTTCAACATTCGTTCATACATTTCCTTCGCTTTTAAACCTTCCAAAAATAAAAATTCAATCGCTTTACGAAACTTGATTTTTTCCATTGTAGAAAAGACCGCGACATGTCTATACTAAATGGGTTGTAAACAAAGAATGAATTGACAGATTGAAATGAAACTTCACATGCGTTCATATGAAGAGGGTACCAACATAACACAAAAAAATGTAGGCTAGTAAAAACGCCCTTTCTTATCGAACGGCAAAACTTATTGAACAAGCCAGTAAGTAGTAAAAAAGTAGGAAGGCACAAATAAGTTTACGCCGTTTTGCAACTAAAAAAAAGTATATCTTTCTTCTCTCTCGCGGAACGAAAATGTCTAAAACGTTGCATGGCCTTGTAATTTTACTCTCCATTTTTGCTAGTCCATCGACGCCTAAGAAGTTTCACTGCAAAAAAACAACAATTTATTAGAACCTTGTGTTCACTTTTATTCAAAGTATTGCCCATTATTAGCCATTACTTTTAACCCATCTTTTTGGTAACATTCGGATACTACACTGGAACAACATTTCATTTTTTTAAGTTATTCTCTTATCGACAAAATTTTTGATTCTTCTTCTGCTCTTTCACACAAAACAATGGCAACACAATGTTTTTATTTTTTATACCTGTTCACTCGGCTCATGAGCACAGCGCCTCGACAAGACTATTCTACCATACACGGTTCTTTGCTGTTGTTTTTGCACCGTACCATGAGATGTCGGCATTTGCTAGTTCGCGCAGCATCAACCTTCTCCAAGTGTTTTTTTTGTCGACCGCGGCCTCTGCTCCCTTGCGGGTTCCAGTTCAGTGCCGTTCTCGTGATGCTATCTGGTGGATTTCTTAATGTGTGACTTATCCATCGCTACTTTCTGCGTTTGATTTGCCTAAGGATGGGTTCCTCGTTCGTTAATCTCCACAGTGTGTCGTTAGTGATGGTGTTCGGCCAGAATATTCTGCAGATGCGGCGGAGGAATTTGTTGATAAAGGATTGTAGCCTCTGTGTGATGGTGTTAGAGACCAGCCATGTTTCGCTTCCGTACAACAATACGGTATTCACGCATGAGCCGAATATTCGTAGTTTATTGCGCCTGGAGATTTGCGAACTACTCCATACAGTATGCATTCGCCCGAATGCCGCCCTTGCTTTGTTTAGCATGCAGTTGACATCTTCATCTGCTCCAGCATCTGCCGTGATAATGCAGCCGAGGTAGCAGAAGCTTTTGACGAATTCCACCGGGCATTTGTCAATCAGGGTTAACTCTCATGGCCTTAGTCTTGACGATGTTGACCTCCAGTCCGACAGGGCGTGCCAGCGCGACTAGTTTGTCCGCCTTCGCCTTCATGTCAGAGAGTTTGTGAGAGAGGAGGAGATGTCATTGGCGAAGTCCAGGACATCAAGATGTCTGGTAAAACTCCATGCCTTTTTTGTGCAGTGTCCGTTGGCTCCTGACGTCGTCAAAGACAATGCCGAAGAGAAGGGGCGACAGGGGACAACCTTGCCTTACGCCTGCGTTGGTAGTGAATGGATCGCTGATATCGCCTTTGTGAAGCACTGCCAGTTCGGAGTTCTCGTAGAGGGCCTTGATGAGGCGGATTATCTTGGCAGGAACTCCCTTTCTACTCCAGCCAGACACAAAATTGGATGGCTGAAAATGTTCATGAACACAAAACATCGAACTAACTCCCCAGACCTTAATCCCCGGATTACTTCGTATGGAGCGTAGTTGAGCGTGAAACCAATAAGCATCCTTATAACACCGTTACTTCTCTGAAGGCTGCAATTAATACCGTTCCTGCCAAGCTCGATTGTGGGTTAGAGTAACCCGTTTGCTAACCGTGGCTTTGATGGCTGCAGAAGGGAGTGACAGAACGAGCTACGGGCCAAAGAAGTTGGCCTCAGAGCCCATCCTAGCTAAGGAGTCAGAGGTCTCGTTACCCACGTGTCCCGGGACCCATGTTAGCATTAGATTATTATGTCTACCGGCATAGTTCAGCCGGGATTTACAGGACCCGACTACCCTTGAAGTGGTTGGAGGGCTGTCTAAGGCCATGAGCGCAGCTTGTGCAACATAGTTCGACCTTTCCTTTTTTTTTCTACTTTCGTTTGTCGTGACATTCCAATGTATAAAACGTTGTTGCTAGTCTAGTGTCGTCACCTTCAATCAATACGTCTTGAGTTTGCTGCTCCAAAATTTTAACTTTTTCTATAACTATAACTTTTTTCGGTCAAAATGTTTATGTCATTATGATGCTTTTAAAATTTTCACAATTTAGGATTTCGATTTTGTTTTCGGATTTTGCTCACTACGCATGTAGATAAGTAAATCCAAATATGTTTGCAAATCATATTACTTCTAAATTTTATCAAATTAAATTTGCATAGCTTAATTCATGAACCTTCTACTACTCTAATTTTAGATTTTTATGTATTCATTTCTCTATATACCAGCTAATTGATTCCCGGTAGGAATTTCAAGAACGAGCGGAACTAAATAAACTCAAGGGAACGAGTGAGATAAACATAATTCAGAAAATTAAAGCAAATCTCATGTTTTTGGCTCAAGCTAATAACTGGGTTGCCAATAAATTATTTTTGATATTGAGTTATGGAATAAAAGTAATTTTAAAATATACCGAGAATGAACTTTAATTAGCTTTTCATTTTATAGTATATAATTTTAAAATTTATTGCATTATCGTTTGCCAAGTTTCTACGAACTATTATTTGAATTTATTTCGCGTTCTGGACACCACAAATATGGCGCTAACAAACATCTTCAACAATGCAATTTTACGAAAAACGCATCCGAGGATACTATCATCTATATCAAGATCCCTCGTTTTCGCCAAGGAGAATTTCATAACTCCTTACCGAGCGAAAAGAGTCGTTGAAACTTTCCCTCCCTGGCTCATTAGCCCCAGATCATTCGAGGATGTCTTACTCAGCTTGTCTAAGCAAAGCACACCAAACACGGTATATCGAGCTACATTCTCGGAGACATTTGAATGTTATAGAACATCTGGATGGAACTTCATTTTCACTGATGGATCTAAGACTTCGGACTACACCTCTGTGACCGTAATCAACCAAGATGGAGCCGCAATATCATAATAGCTTCTTTATCCAATGTGTACAATATTCACTGATGAAGCCTTGACAATCGAACTAGCCGTTGAAAACTAGCCGTCTAATTTGAACAAAATTATTTCATCGATTAGAAATTCACTTTTTGCAGCACCAAACAAAATCAAACTAATGTGGATACCCGGTCATGCTGGAATCTCAGGAAATGAAGCAGCTGATACGGCTGCTAAAAATGTCAACAAATCTCCTACACTTATGCTTAAAGTTATAAGCAAAACGGACATGTTTAACGCCATAAAGAAAGAAAGACGTAATGTCGATTTAGCAGACTGGACAACGCAAGCATCACTATTACAGACTAAATCCAATGAGACTAACGTCATCCTATCCGGTGAGTCTGACCCCTAATTTTTTGAAGCCGTATACTCGTCTAAGACTGGGTCATACAATTTTTACCCACTCACACCTTCTAACCAGGAAAAGTCAGTCCTGCTGCCCTTTGTGCGGCGGTCCAAACACAGTGGAGCACTTGATTAACCAATGTCCAGTAACGAAGGAGTACGAAACCGCTGACAACATTAACCTAAGTAGAGCATTATCTACACCTAGCTATGACACTATCGTGACAATGTACAATTTCTTAAGGAACCAGGATATCTTAAATTTAATTTAGCGCAGATTAAAGTATTATTTTATTTTATTCTTCTATAACAATAACCGCTTAGTTTTAATCAGTATAATTTTTTACATTTCACTACATCCCACTGAATTTACGGGACTTAAATAAATTAACAATTTTTCTAATAAAAAGGCGACTGAAAGCCTCGTAGCTAGTGTCGCTTTTCTTAATTTATACTGTAATTTATTATTGTATAATTTGTTATAAATAAATAAATAAAATATTTCGCGTTCATATCATTTTCTGGTGCTTAGTGGTGAAAAGCGACATTAATTGCAATTTGCGATCATCATCATAAGTGAAAGTTTTAATATTGGTAAAATTGGTAAATCTGTTGGTGGAAAGTCAGGTTCGATTAGTCAATTCAGGCCGGTTGTTTGCTTTAATTTTTTCTCCATTCTCTTAGCTGTTGGCAGTCAACTTGTGAATTGTGAATTTTGTATTCGTGGAAGTTACAGTAATTTTTCAAAAAATTTTGTGATTCTGCCAATTTGACAGTTTTGTAAATCAGGCTGGCTGGGTCATCGTACTTGGACCGTGATCGTTTTCAATATGTAATTTGAAAATTATCTCAAAAATGGTCCTTTTGATTGCACATCGTAATCATTGGTTGGTTGTGTTGGGTGAAAGTCTTTCAATTCGTGCGCAACCCGCTCGAGCGTAGACGGCACATCTGAAAAAGATTAAAAGCTCCATTTTAAATGACTCCAAGCACGATTTTAAATGACTCCAAGAGGCTCCACTTATATTGCAACGCTTGCAGTTACCGGCGAAATTCTATGCTTTTTCATTTGGACAATCTTATGTTGACGAATTGAAATCGTTTCTGCGGCTTGTGTCGTGTACGCTCGAGCAGGTTCCGCACGAATTGAATTAGAACAAAAAAGCGCGAATTTATTGTTCGAAAACCAGTCGAAGCGCACTAGTCCTTGACTAGTCGAATTTCTTGCAGGGATGCTATCATCTCAAATATAATAGGATATAATGCATGTGTGTGTATTTCTACCTGCCTTTTTGTCGTTGTTTTTTTTTTAACTACCATGGATACACATTCCCATCTACATATTCTATTTTCTATTTATTTGTAATTACTACAATGCCATTAAATGACTAATATGTAATATAATATACATATGTATGTATGGGTATGTGTGTGTAAATTTTGAAAATTCAATTAAATTTATTTGAAATATTAATTGAGTGTTTAAGTGCACTTTTCTCACATTACAAATCATTTAATAGAAATTTGAAAAAGTTCAAAGTGCAAAAGTGACAACGTTGAAATGGATGCCGTTGTTTTTAGTTTTTACATATAAATGGCGTGGTTGCAGTTAACTTTTTAATTAAGTATAATATTTTTAGACATTTTGAGTTTAATGGAAATGGCCTTTGATGTATAAGTATATGGAGCGCGGCTACAAGAGATTTTAGCCCTGGATTGTTCATCATTGTGCAATTACTCACAGGTATTGTTTTCCAGGTAATTTTGGGAAAATACCTGTAGAAATAACAGGAGCTTTGTTCTGATAACTTCGATTTTATTTATTCAAAATAGTCCCCTCTTGCACCGATATACTGCGATACATTGCGCGATCCTTCAGGATGTCAGTACAAGCCTTGTGGATGGCCTCTACGGACGCAAAACGTTTTCCTTTTATGGACAAATGCGATTTTCCGAATAGGTAGAAGTCACAGGGAGTCATATCAGGCGAATACGGTGAGTGATTGATGGTTAAAATGCGATTTATAGTCAAAAAATCAGTCACACAAGTGGATCGATGAGATGGTGCATTTTCAAGCAATAAGCGCCAGCTTCCTCCTTCGCGGTATTCAAGGCAAATTCGACGAATGCGATGCAACAAACGCTTCAAAACGCCACGATAGAAAATTGCATTGACGAATTGGCCCGTTGGCGCGAACTTCATTTGGACAATTCCCTTGGCATCTTAAAGAAAAATGAGCATCGACTTGATTTTTGACTTCTCCAAACGCGATTTTTTGGGTGGTGGCTCATCTGGGGCCTTCCATTCGGCACTTTGACGCTTAGTTTCAGGTTCGTGTTGGAAACACCGCGTTTCATCACCAGTTCCAATGTTGTAAAGGAAGTTCTCGTCTTTTCTCGCCTCTTTAATGAGGTCTTTCGAATGTTGAATTCTAAGTAATTTTTGGTCCTCAATTAACTTGTGCGTAATGAAACGTGCACAGACCTTTCGTAAGCCCAAATGATCAGTTGAAATGCGATAAATCGATGTTTTGGAGATATTCAACTCCGATTCCATGAATTTCAACTATGATTTCGGTGGCCCCTATGTTCATCACCATTTATGTTCTCACAACCATCTCTGAAACGTGTGAACCACCTATGATCTTTGGCACGAGATAAACAATTATCGCCATAAACTTTTTTCATCAATTCAAATGTTACGGTAAACGTTTTACCGATTTTAAAACCAAAGTTTGATATTAGCTCTTTGTTCGAAACTCATTTTTATACCGATGATACAAACATACTGACACTTTAGGGTGCGTGCATGTCAGAGATGCGATAAGCGATAAGAGCGTCGATAAGAGCAGCGACAAAAGCATAGCGTCGAGCTTTAGTTTTTTGTGGTGTATACAACAGAGCTGCGATAAGAGCGTTAGTTGCATTTACAATTTAAGTTTTGAAAAGTGAAGAGCTATAATATTTATAATAATGAGTGATTCAGAGGAAGAAAATATGTTGTTGTTGACGCCTACTGCTGCATATTATCATCTACATAATACTGTAAGGGAAAAACGTCAGTTTTCGGCGCATCCAAGCAAGACTAGAACTCGGAGAATTTCACCATATCTATAATAGTTTGAGACACGATCCAAAAAAGTTTTTCGAATATATGAGAATAACAAGCGATACATTCGATTATATTCTGTCTCAAATTTCGGATCGACTGCAGCATAATTGGCCACAACAGACCAATCTTGCAAGAGGAGCGATTGATGCTTACAATAAGGTGCATACGTACGAATAATTTTATTGGAGAAAAATTAACATATTCATTGGTAAATAACAAAAAAAATGAAATATTTTAAACATTTAGAATATTGTGAATCTAAATCGGATATTCATTGTTTTGTGCATTGCCATCACATCTAGCCGTGGTGTTTTCAGTGTTACATTCAATATAAATAGGTATTGATTTATTAACCAGTTCATGCGTCAGCTGCAATACTTTGCCACAATTTATCCAAAATGAACCTGTTGTGGTGATTTGGATCTTTTTGATCCCAAATTGCAGGTTTTAAAAATACTGCACTTATAAAATCTTGTGTGTCCATCATCGATAATAGCGAAGAAATTACTAGCCTACAATTTCTACGCTCTTATCGATGATAGCGAGCGAAGAGTGAGTTAGCGCGCTGCTCCGACATGCACACTTCTATTAAAATACATGCATTAATTTTCTACGCTTCGCTCTTATCGACGCTCTTATCGCTTATCGCATCTCTGACATGCACGCACCCTTACACCCCATTTACACGATGTCTCCACTGGAAGGGAAACATTTTGTTCGGGGGTGAAGGACGGCCGGGGAAGAGGGAAGGGAATTTGTCTCCTGTACTGGCGACACGCTTTGCTCTTCTTATTCGTATTTCCAATCTTAAAGCAATTTTTGACAGTTGCTTCATTCGTTTTCTGCTTTTGTGGAAGAAAGTTCTAAGTTATGTGTTGGTTTTCATACAAACGGAAGAAAACAACGATGACAAACATCCGAACGCTGTTTGGGAAATGCACGATTATTTTTGCTAGTAAATTAGGTATAATTTAAAATAGTTATGGGACATGTTTATGTTGATTTCTAATTTTTCCCTGCATTTCTAGATACTCAAGTTAATTTTAAGTTAATTATTTACATATGAAGTATTTTTAATTTAATTTTTTTTATTCAAGTATAAGAATTTATAAATATATTTCAATAAAAAAACAACAAATTATTTATTATTTAACCAGTTTGCATTTTTCATTCATATATTTAAGAAACTGTTGTCGAACGCTCACTGCTTTACATGTAAGCGCGTGCTAGAATACATCCGAACCATGCCATTGGACGATGCTAAAGTATTAAATGTCAAAATGTCGCCGAAAACAATATTGCCCGTGTGCCCGCGAAGGAGACATGAAAAGAGAATTTCCAGTGTTTCCCTTCCAGTGGAGACATCGTGTAAATGGGGTGTTACACCCCATTTACACACGGAGACATCTGGAATGGAGACACTGGAAATTCTCTTTTCATGTCTCATTCGCGGGCACACGGGCAAAATTGTTTTCGGCGACATTTTGACATTTAATACTTTAGCATCGTATGGTTCGGATGTATTCTCGCACGCGCTTACATGTAAAGCGGAAAACGTTCGTCAACAATTTCTTAAATATATGAATGAAAAATGCAAACTGGTTAAATAATAAATAATTTGTTGTTTTTTTTATTGAAATATATTTATAAATTCTTATACTTGAATAAAAAAAATTAAATTAAAAATACTTCATATGTAAATAATTAACTTAAAATTAACTTGAGTATCTAGAAATGCAGGGAAAAATTAGAAATCAACATAAACATGTCCCATAACTATTTTAAATTATACCTACTTTACTAGCAAAAATAATCGTGCATTTCCCAAGCAGCGTTCGGATGTTTGTCATCGTTGTTTTCTTCCGTTTGTATGAAAACCAACACATAACTTAGACCTTTCTTCCACAAAAGCAGAAAACGAATGAAGCAACTGTCAAAAATTGCTTTAAGATTGGAAATACGAATAAGAAGAGCAAAGCGTGTCGCCAGTACAGGAGACAAATTCCCTTCCCTCTTCCGCGGCCGTCCTTCACCCCCGAACAAAATGTTTCCCTTCCAGTGGAGACATCGTGTAAATGGGCACTTAGATGCAATAACTTCGCTTCCACTCAACCGAATGTCACCAAGCATTCACTGGAAGTCAGCTAGGGATGTAACTTCCAACGCACTAACTCATTAAAAAGACGGCGTCATGAAAAACATTTTTTTGACGCCAGTCTTGTTTATTGTATTTTGAACTTTTCAGTGTTGCATTCCACTGTTAGAAGTTTACTTCAACGAAAATTTACTTTTTATGAATATTTTTTTCATTTAATTTATAGAAATATTCCAGTCTTTCCTGTAGGAAAGGTTGTGTAGACAAAATTGATATTTTTGAAAAAAGGAGATCAGTAAACTACTTCTGTGGGAAGACATTAATTATTTTTTTAAAAGTATTTGTCAAAAGAACTTTTCAACATCTAACAATTCTCGAAAAAAGAAAAATGAAAAAAAAAAAATTTCAAAAACAAAAAATTTAAAGCAAAAATTAAAAAAAAAAGTGTTTTTTAAATCTTAAAGACATTGTTTTGCTAGGTTAGGTTAGATTGTAACACTTGCCTACTATGGGACACTCTCACGCTCGTATCCTATTGTGATGCTGCGTGGGGAATGTTTTCTTAACTCTCCAAAAACCAATGTGAAATATTCAGAAACTTTGATTTCTACCAAAACTAGTTTCTACGATCTATGATCTTCCAACTCATTGAAAAATTGTTCCCGTAAAATGATAAATCTACGTCTGGATAGAGCAAGACAGTGATACAGATGGTGCAAAATCGCCTTTTTCTTTTCGTCATCTAGACAGCTTCTGCAAAAGTCATGTGTCGGTACGCTCATCCTCCGAGCGTGTCTGCTAATTAGGCGTGCTCCGTTTTAACGGAAATCAGTGTGCTAAGGCGCTATGCTTATTTTGGCTTAGCAGAGATTCTTCATGTATTATTTGCATTTCCTTCTACATAACGTGTGCATATTTATGATATTTTTAGTATTTTAATCGTAATTACTCCGTATCGAAATTGAGAAATTTATAAACCGCACGGATTAACATACTTTTTTCTCTCCAAAATTCCGTGCACTTTCTCTATTAAAGTATTCTTGTGGACTTGATTTTCAAATTTGTTTTTTGCAATCACGCATGACCATTCAATTAGTTATCAACACCCATTAATGCTGGTATCAATGGCGCGTGCGTACTTTGCGGCACGATACGCACGATTTCACACCAATCAGCCCAATAAAGCCATAGATTCTTCAATTGAAAAATATAACAAACCGTTTGCACCAGTTTCAACAAGCTGCTTGCTTGCACGCTCAGATTTGTGAAAGAAAAAATGATAAAGCTTCGATTATAAGGAGTTTATACACACAAAAACTGTACTTTGAAGGGTTTATTTAACCTACATACTTCTTTCACAAAGGCATGCTTGTATGTATGCAGGTAGGTAGGTGCATGTACATGCGTGCGAGTGTTTGTGAGAACACGTGTTGCGGGGAGATTCTAACATCTATCATATGACACCTTTTGACAATGTGACAAATGTAACGCTTGGCATTTAGAGGCACATTCACACATATGTGTATATACATATGCACACATATAAAAGTATAAGCTCATGCATTAAGAAGGGAGCGCGGTAAGAGAAATGTGCACACGCTTATTAAATACAAATGCTTGCCACCAAAAATGAGTCTGCAGCTGGCGGTAATAAGAAATATGTCGATATATATGTATGTGTGTACTTATTAATCTCTTTAATCTTCTGTAAAAAACTGTACACTAATGATATTGATTTTTACAGCTTAAAGGCAAGAGCCGTTTTTTTCACAGCAAAGTGAAAAAAGTAAAACGGTTGTTTGAATTCAGCAGTATAGTTCAAATTCCACGTTCAAACTCCATGAGTCACATTTACCTACATACATATGAGAATGTCCTATTTAAAGACGCAGAAATGTATTCGATAACAAAACGCGAAGAGGAGAAAGAGACGGGAGATTTGAGAGAAATGTTCTACGTAAGTTCCAAGAATGATATTATAGATTTCAATATTATGGTATCCGTGAGAGCATTTCTTGCTGTGGCGTAACAATTAAATAAACTGAAAAGAGAACGCCGTAAATTCCTGACAAAATTCGTGACAAAAGATAATGACTTGAATAGTCAATTGTACTTCAGAAATCGTGAAATCTACTCCATAATCAATAATTGACTATTCTGAAGTATATTCGACGCTAGCTGAACTAATCTTGAAAAAGATGAAGCATCTAAAATATCGTTAAAATGAAATTAATAGAAATTTTTGACGCTGAAGTTGTAGTGATAGCGAATGATGGAATCCGACTGCAGTACGGAAGGGCATAAATATCGCAAAAGCAAAATTCGTGCATCCAACTTCTTATTATCAATCACCTCTTTGCATTTCTCCACCAAATTCTCTTTTTACACGATAGCTACGTTTCCAAAAATTCGTTAGAAAAAAATCGTGTAAAAGGAGTATTAGGTGAAAACAATATTAAACAATTCTTTTTAGGAACCACTTAAGAGTTAATTGTGTGCTAACACATTGTAATTCATTAAGGGGACAGATACCTGTAAACGGACATATTTTCCCTGATTTTCATTAAAATTTTTTAAAATGAAGAATCAAAATATTTTTTTCATATTCATTGGCATACAGTTTTTTTATACATTAAAATAATATAATTTTTTTTTTTTGTTTTTAATCATTTAAAATGGCGGATGTACACTCAATTCTTCCATGTCATAATTTCTATTTCAATTAAACAAAAATAAAAAAAATCGCGGAATAAAATGCTTACGAAAAAAAAATTGAATTTTGGGGCGAGTTTTTCTACTACTTTTGCTTCGTAAAAACTATTTTTTCGAAAAATTTTCAAAATTGTTAATTCACATTTCAGGGAGATCGGTCAATAACTTTTCGAGTTATCGTGTACGCCAATTCGAAAAATATAGTTTTGCGAAAAACGCGTCTAAAGTCGGTAACGTATCATAACTATACCTCTCCCAGAGCTTTAACGCAAAGTATAGAGTCGTCACGGTTGACGATCTATAATATAGGAAATATTTAAATTTACGTTCTAACAATTTTGTTGAATTCTAAATACAACTCTGCAAACCGTAGGATTGGTTTGTTATAGTTGGTCTTATAGTTCACTTACATGGAACTTTGAACTTGTACAATTATACGTTAGATAGTAGGCTATGACAAAAAATGTAAAAACGGCAGTTAGAATAAAAACGTGAATTACATCGACACGAGTTTTTCTTTCTCTGCGCGAAAATACTGCTTCAAATGGTTATGGGCCCAGGTATCGATTTGGGTTTCTAAGTTCACGGTCAACATACATAAATTGAAGTTGTAATAATTCGGTTGATTTGCTTATCCGGTGTTAAAAGCAATAGTCGCGGTAAAATGGCTAACGCTTTAGCCAACATCGAAAAATTAAGTGGGGAAAATTATACCACTTGGTGTATTCAGTTAAAGAGTTTACTGATTACTCTAGATTTGTGGAGTGCAGTCGTGGATAAGTGTCCAGAGGAGGAGCCTGGAAATACCATCTGGATAGTATGCGACAGGAAGGCTCTCGCTACTATAACGTTGAGCGTCAAGCCAAGTGAACTGATACATATTAAAAACTGTACCACAGCAAAAAGTGCATGGGACACGTTGAACGCGCTCTACAAGGCAGATACAGCGTGTAGAAAAGTGAACCTATTTAAAAAACTGATCCGATTTCAATTCAGAAGCAGCGAGAAGTTTTCAGCTCAATTGAAGGAGTTCTGCTGTATTGTAGATGACTTAAAAGAAGTTGGCATATCCATGGAGGACGATTTTTTATCAATTTTATTGCTTTGCTCATTACCAGACGAAATGGAGAATTTTGTGGTGGCAATCGAGAGCAGGGACGCATTGCCGAAATTGGATAATCTCGTCGCGAAGATTCTGGAAGAGGAGCAAAGGCACGGCGACAAATGCAGTAGCGCAGAAACGGCTTTTTCGGCAAACGAATCGAAAAGCCGCGTTGGAATTTTTCGAAATAAGAATATAAGCAGCAGCGGCAGAGGCGTAAGGAGTGAGATTGGTGTCGGTAGCGGCAGAGACGCTGGCAGTGGCAGAACAAGACAAAAGGAAAATGGAACAGCGAACGAAAGCACAACTTCCAGCAGGTACAACAACAACATAAAGTGCTTTAAGTGTGGACGGAGAGGTCATATACGTTCTCAGTGCAGTTTTCAATCTAATAATTCACTCGTAGATGATAAAGCTTGGTCGTTAGTAGAGAAAGCGGAGAATTTGAGCGAGACTTGGATAATCGACAGTGGCGCAACGTCTCACATGTGCAAAGATGCAAAATTGTTTAGTTCTCTTGTTTGTGTGAAACATAGAATAGTTTTAGCTTCAGGTGCTTGCGTTTATGCACGCGGAAAGGGCACGGTTCATCTGAAAACAAAGTACACAACTATTAATTTGAGAGACGTTTGGTATGTACCTGATCTACATTCCAATTTTTTTTCAATCGCTAAAGCTGCAGAGAGTGGAAATGTCATCACATTTACAGAAAATAGTGCCATGATGCAAAACAAAAACAAAAAAACAATTCTTACTGGTGCATTGGAAAATGGCATATATGTTGCTAACGTTTTAGTGAGCAAAAGTGCGGACTGTGTAAATGGGGTTAGTGATGACGCGAGTGATTGGCATAGGCGGTTTGGCCACATAAATACAAATGATTTAAATAAACTTTCAAAAATGAATATGGTAAATGGTTTGAACTTTAAAATTTCAAAAAACATTGAATGCTTTACGTGCGCGGTATGCAAAATCCATAGTAAGCCTTATGTGAAATATAGCGGCATTTATACAAAAAGTGTATTAGAACTTGTACATACGGACTTGTGCGGGCCTATGGGTGTGAATTCGGTTGGCGGTGCATCGTATTTTATAACATTTATAGATGATTACTCGCGATATACGGCAGTTTATTTTCTAAAAAGAAAATCGGAAGCGTTTGATATGTTTAAAATTTTTGCTGCGACCGCGGAGAAGCAGACTGGCCGCAAAATAAAAACTATTCGTAGTGACAATGGGAGAGAATTCGTCAACTCTCAGTTTAAAAATTGGTTACGAGAAAAAGGCATTCGGCATCAAACCACTGTGCCGTACAGCCCTCAGCAAAACGGTGTGGCTGAAAGAGCCAACAGAACTTTGGTGGAAATGGGGCGATGCTTATTAAGCTCTTCTAAAATGCCACAATCATTGTGGGCTGAAGCGGTAAGCACGGCGGTATATATTAGAAACAGGTATCCTACGAAAGTTTTAGGTGCAGTTACACCTTACGAGAAATGGCATGGGCGGAAACCATCGGTTGCACATTTCCGTACCTTTGGTTGTGATGCAGTGGTTCTGCAAAAGGGGCCAAGACCACGCGGTAGTAAGTTTTTGCCGAAAGGGGTTAAGCTAAAGTTTGTTGGCTATCACCCAACTACGAAAGGTTATAGATTAATTAACTTACAAACGAATCAAATCACAATTGCACGTGATGTCATATTCTTCGAAAATTCATTTGAATTAAATTTAAGGGACAGTGATGTCAACGAAGAAACATTTTTTATTGAACTTCAAACAAAACCGAGTAGCGCTGAAGAAGTGTTAGTAAGCGAAGACAGACGTGACGAGCGTGAAGACGAAGGCAGCGAGCATGAAGAACATGAAAGAGCTGAGACTGAGTCTGATTACGAGGAGGCTGTTGCTGTAAACAATAACAAGAGGAAGCGAGGAAGGCCAAAAATGGTGCGTACAGGAGGTGTAGGAAGGCCGAGAAAAGTCTATTGTACAGAGGCTGGTCCGGAGATGCTGAACTCTGTTATTGAAAATCCGAACACGGTCAGTGAGGCGCTAAACTCTAAAGATGCTGACAGGTGGAAAGAGGCAATGAGAGTAGAGTATGAATCGTTGGTGCGGAACGCAACATGGGACCTGGTGGATCGACCAGCTCATAAAAATGTTATCGGCTGTAAATGGGTTTTCGCAATAAAACGTAATCCGGATGGCTCAATTGAGAAGTTTAAGGCAAGGCTAGTTGCGATGGGTTGCGCACAAAAATACAACGTGGATTACTGCGAAACATTTGCTCCGGTGGTACGTCATTCAACAATTCGCCTAATTTTGGCATTGGCAGCGAAACACAAGTTACTGGTTAACCACATAGACATTGTTGCTGCATACTTGAACGGCGATTTGGAGGAGACGGTTTATATGTGTCAGCCACCCATGTTTGGAGATTCGAAAAATGTTAATAAGGTATGCAGACTTAAAAAGGCTTTATATGGCCTGAAGCAAGCCGGTCGAGAATGGAACCGGAAAGTTACGCAAATATTGGTGAAGATGGGATTCGTAAGGTGCAAGTCGGACCCATCGGTTTATATTCGTCGTGGTAATGCGAATGTTAGCATTATTGCTCTCTACGTAGACGATATGATCTTGGCATGCTCAAACAAGCATGAGATGCGGAGTATAATAGCGGCGTTGAATCAATACATTGAAGCGGTCGATCGCGGGCAGATATCATTTTATTTGGGGATGGAAGTTGAACGGGATGGTGATCGAGGTGACATCACTATACATCAGAAGCGATATGTCGAGCAACTTCTTCAACAATGGGGCATGGAAGATTGTAAACCAGCGGCAACTCCATGGGCTCCAGGCACGGTGCTTCATAAATGTGACAAGCAGTGCAGTGACTTGAAGGCGAAGGACTACCAAAGTCTTATTGGCGGGCTTATGTATCTGGCTGTCATATCTCGTCCGGATATCGCGCATGTGGTGTCAAAGTTATCTCAATATAACTCACATCCGCATACAGAGCACATGCAGGCGGCAAAATACGTTCTTCGATATTTGAAGAAAACCCCTTATGGTAAATTAACATTTTCTGCTAATTTTGAGAATTTTGTGTGTTTCACAGACGCTGACTGGGGTAGCGACAGCTTGGACAGGAAGTCCTATACAGGTTATTTTGTTACAATGGCTGGTGGAGCAATAGCTTGGGAGTCGCGAAAGCAGTCTGTGGTTGCGTTAAGTTCGATGGAAGCTGAGTACATAGCATTATGCCAAGGTACTAAAGAAATAGTTTTTCTTCGTGGTCTGTTGAATGAGTTGGGTTACCTGGAATATACAAGAGGCCCTACTTTGATTTTGTGTGACAACCAGAGTGCGCAATTTATGGTGAAAAATCCCATGGTGCAGAAACGAAGCAAACACATCGACATTCGATACCATTATATACGAGAGAAACACGAATGCGGACAAATTGAGGTCGAGTATGTTCCGACAAATGAGAATGCAGCCGACATACTTACCAAAGCATTGGGGAAGCAGAAGCATATTGAGAATTGTAACTTAATGAATATTGAAATGTAAACTTGAATTTTTAAATGTACAGGCTTGGTTTGAAGGGGCGTTTGTTGAATTCTAAATACAACTCTGCAAACCAATCCTACTTTCTTATAGTTCACTTACATGGAACTTTGAACTTGTACAATTATACGTTAGATAGTAGGCTATGACAAAAAATGTAAAAACGGCAGTTAGAATAAAAACGTGAATTACATCGACACGAGTTTTTCTTTCTCTGCGCGAAAATACTGCTTCAAATTTTTTGACATATTCTTAAAGGATTATATTAATATTTTATGAAAAAACAAAAAAAAAAAATTTCGAAATTTTACGGGTATTTGTCCCTTTAAATATATATATTATATATAAAAATTAAGCCGAAAAAAAGTGTGCGTTTGTCCGGGGTAATCTCAGCAACGCGTGTAAGGAAACAATGAAAGTTTCACACATTGTTGGTGTTGCTTTGGCAAAGGTTTTTGTGAAGTTTGGTTGAAATCCGATAACGCGTGTGTGTGCGGTGCGTCGGTTAAGTGAGTGTGTTTTTGCTATTTGCCGCACGTATTTTTTGTACCGCACATAGCATTCATTAGAATTGAATACATTTTGGTCGTGTGTGTCTGGGCCGATTATTATGAAATTTGGTATATATATATATTTTTCCACGGTGAAGGTTAGTATAATATGCTTATTGATTCCACTCGCCACCAGGTGGCGCTGCCGAAGGCCAAAACGAGGACCCGGGTAACCCTAGGATGTGTTTTTACATTGTGGGTATCAAATCAAAGCTACTGATGAGTGCTTTAATACAGAGTATTTTTTAGATCTCTGAGTGACCAGGGTCTCGAGATATAACCGAAAAGGTGGACCAAGGTACCTTTGGTTGTGTTTGTACAATATGGGTATCAGATGGAAGCTGTTGATGAAAGCTTTTAAGTGAAGTAATTTTTACTGCCCGTTTCCGGGATAAAGAAAGGAAAGAGGAAGACCACTTATTATTAAAAATAAAAAAAAAATTTTTTAAATGTTACATATAGGCTTATTATATAAACGTTAATCTGAAGTCAGTTATAGTGAAAAATTCATTGTATCATTGCCGGCATGATTGGTGATCGTTTCCTTAATTTTTTGCAGAAAGGTTATGCTAATATGAGATATTACCTATATCATTCATATATTTACGTATTACCTGTGTACTCACAAGTATACGGTTGAAGCAAATATATGTCAGTTCAGGGAGGGGGGGGAATAGAACAGTTCTCTTCTCCTTCTCCGCTTTTTCGCACACGTAATTGTATGGGATTAGTGCACGATGGCACATAAAAAGTCACTGGAAGCGCTTGATAGGACATTACGAGATTTACGTAATAAAAATGAAATGTTTGGTCGTGCCTTAGTGCTGCTGGCAGGTGATTTTAGACAAACACTGCCTGTTATTCCTCGAGCAACCGTAGCAGATGAATTGGCTGCATATTTGAAATCATCATATTTGTGGAGACATGTTCAAACACTCAAACTAACTACAAATGTACGTGTTCTAATGCAAAATGATCTATCAGCTGCTGAATTTTCACAGCAATTATTGGATATTGGAAATGGCAAAGTTCCTGTCGATAATTTAAGTGGCTTAATAAC
The DNA here is from genome assembly GCA_037575425.1 of Anastrepha fraterculus. Taxonomy (NCBI): domain Eukaryota; kingdom Metazoa; phylum Arthropoda; class Insecta; order Diptera; family Tephritidae; genus Anastrepha; species Anastrepha fraterculus. Next base: position 13,388 of record JAYXIM010037216.1, on the reverse strand, counting down.
TTTACAACCAAACTTTTGCCAAATAAGTCAAACGAAAGAACAGTTAATTCAAAGTATTTTCCCAAATTTGCCTCAAAATTATATTACAAAAATCATGATTGGCTTAGTGAACGAGCCATCATGGCTGGCAAAAATAAAGATGTGAATGAAATGAATGCGGCTATTTTGGCTAACATACCAAGTCCAGAACAAACATATCGATCCGTTGACACTGTTACAAATCAAGATGATATTGTAAATTATCCCACTGAATTTTTGAACTCCTTTGATTTACCTGGATTACCGCCACACATGCTAAACTTGAAAATACTAGCACCGATTATTATGTTGAGAAACATAAATCAACCACGACTATATAATGGCACTCGATTAACAGTTAAGAGATTGATGAATAACGTCATTGGAGCAACAATTTTGAATGGAAATACTCCGGTGAAGACGTTTTAATACCACGAATACCAATGATACCATCGGATATGCCGTTTGAATTCAAACGTCTTCAATTTCCTGTTCGCCTTGCATTCGCGAATACTATTAATAAGTCACAAGGCCAAACTTTATCAATTTGTGGTATTGATTTAGAATACCCATGTTTTTCTCATTGCCAACTTTATGTTTCATGCTCAAGAGTTGGTAAGCCATCTGTTTTGTTCATTTATTCAACAACGCATGGAAAAACGAAGAATATTGTATACCAAAGAGCATTACAATAAAAAAAGTAATAAAGTAAATCACATCAAACCTTTTTTAATTGCTACTACTATTTGAAACTTCTTTCATTACTATTCATGCGCGAGAATTTTTATAAAATACACACAGTATTTTTCGGCTTAATTTAATTAATTAATCTAGATTTTTTTAAAGACGACCAGCGGAACGGGCGGGTTTTCGGTAGTATATTATAAGAAATAAATTATTAAACGGCATAAGCAGAATCTACCAGTCTCAGAGACTTTTCTTGAGACTAATTTAAGTGCTTCGTACATACGACGAAAAATTTCACTCTATTTGCTCTATGAGATTCCAGAAAAATTCATAAAATATTGAAAACCATGTGGAAACAAAACAATAAGTGTAAAAACAGGTTTTTTTTTTCTTTTTAACTCGTGTTAAATCAAATTTGTGTAAAAGGGAATTAGGTGTACCAGCTTTTTATACTCAATTTTTTTCACAAATCACTTGCTTAGCTTGACTCCTGGTTTCACAGTTTCCTTTCCATACTTCTGTACTGCTGCCATCTACTCTTTAGTGTTAAATAATTATTTAGCCCATTGAAATGAAATCGAATTTACTATGCTGACAAATTTAACGGCCTGTTTCATGATCCTCGCATTTACAGACAGTTGAGATAACGGCACTGAATCTATTCATATGCGTGGTATCAAATAAAAATTGATTTCACTTTTATGGCGAACTGCAAAGTGATTCGATTAATTTTAATACTATTCAAACTTGATATTCTTTCATTTAATTTCTTATATTTCGCATATCTACATGTATTTTAGTTTGTTCTTGTAAAATAAATTTTATTTATTTTATATGTAGCAAATTATTTTCGAAAAATCATTTATGTTTAATGTTTGATTAAAATAAATGTTTACTTAGCAATAAAAATATGTCATCTCAACGAAAAAAAAAATTAAGAAAATATATTCTCTCATCTCTCCCCGACGGGGAATTGAACCCCGGTCTCCCGCGTGACAGGCGGGGATACTGACCACTATACTATCGAGGACCGTTATGGTTACAGTTTACTTTTTAAAATATATTTGTTACAAAAAAAATAAAAAAGTAAGAACAAAAAATGATGTACAACTGCAAGCTTTAACTTTTGATTTTTGCTTTCAATATTTTTTTCTTTTCCTTTTTTATAAAAGTGTAGTGCATTCTACAACATTTCTACAACAACAACAATATAGCTCCAAATTGTGAAATTGTGTACAAAACTTACAAACTTTGATAAAATTTCAAAAAATTGTCATCAACATTTAAAATTTTTTATTCGGAATTTAAAACGAAATGCAGTTTGTCTGCAATTTTAGTACAGTAAAGTGCAAGTTTCACAAATGGCGCCGGTCAGCATGAGAAGGAAACAACTCGGTCAATCAAGAGAAGAAAGTGCAAGTTTCAAGTTGCTCAAAATCCTCTCTGAATTATGGCAAATTTTTATTGCTAAAGAAAAGAAAGTGTGATTTATTTGGATGAAACTTTTCAACATAGCAAAAAAATTGCCAATGAAAATTTTGAGACACTTCAGGCTTTCACTTTTTATGCTAATATTGAATGGGCTATAAAAATGCATACCAGGAAGCTTTCTAAGGATCTGTTTAAAAAAATTGAAATTAAAAAAAAATTTTAAAATTTGGAAAATATTCAAAATTTTGAAAAAAAAATTTGAAAATGTAGAAAAAAAATTAAAATTTGGAAATTATTAAAAATTTGGAAAAAAATTTTTAAATTTGAAAAAATTTAATATAATAACAATAAATACATTTAATAAATTAAATTTTGAAACAATTTAAAATTTTGAAAAAACTGAAATTTAAAAACAAAATGAAAATTTTGAAAAAACTGAAAACTAAAAAAAAAATTTGAAAATTAAAAAAAAAAAAATTTTGAAATTCGTAAAATGTTTGTGTATTTTGTACAGATTTTAAAGCTTTCTTCTATCTAAAGTTCCATCATTTCTGTTGTAAAATACACAATATTTGTATTAGAACATAAAAAAAGAAATTAAATACAAAAAAGTTGTAACTTGGTAAATAATCGCGCTGCTATTATTTTGAACAAAAGTGTACTTGCTTTCTTATTTTTTATTTTCGTAACATATGTACATATTTGTATTAAGTACCCAATATTTTCAACGGTCCTCGATAGTATAGTGGTCAGTATCCCCGCCTGTCACGCGGGAGACCGGGGTTCAATTCCCCGTCGGGGAGAGATGAAAATACACGATATTTTCCTTATTTTTTATTTTATTTTTTTCGTTAAGATGACATATTTTTTATTGCTAAGTAAATATTACTCTAATGGAACATTAAACATACCTAAATGATTTTTGAAGTATTGTAAAAAAAAAATTGTTGGCTAAAAAAAAGAATGAATTCAAGTAAGTTACTGCTAAGGTCGGTCTGGACCAAACTTTATATATTCGCGCGCATTTCAGTAAACTATAATTTAGGCTGGGTGTTAATTTTTTTAGTCAAGGAAATTTATAGCGACAATGCGAGTTTTATCTTGTAAAATCGGACCGACGGATGCTAATTTAATCTTAACGTATAAAAAGTGCGGCTTTAATCGGATCTCAATAATATTTATGTTGGGCTTAAATGAGGTGGGGACAACACGAGTGCCCAGTTTGGGCGAGTTTTAATAATCCAAATTATCCAAATACTTGCATCTACCCAAAAACGAGCGCGGCTCCGCCTATTTAAAAAGAAATATTTTTGTTTGCGACGTTCCTCATTTTTACCAAAAATGCTTCATAAAAAAATTATATGGCCCTTGGGGGCTGTAAAAACTGTATTAGAAAATAAAAACACGTAAAATAGATTAAAAACGATTTTTAAAATGTTTGCAATTTCAGCTAAACGTGTCTTCAGATAAGTCATTCTTCGAGAATTTCTTACAATTTGCAAAGCAGAATTAGTTTGAAGGTTTGTTTTGTAAGTATTCATTTTTATTTGTTGAAACATATTTCACTTAACGTATCTATAATATAAATACATACATACATATATTTCAATATTGAAAAAACAAATACTGTGATTAAAAAACTGTCTAAAGAGAAATTTCACTTTGACAAATCTCCCCGACGGGGAATTGAACCCCGGTCTCCCGCGTGACAGGCGGGGATACTGACCACTATACTATCGAGGACCGATATCAAACACTCGTTCACTATATATTTTCAGCTAACGCTTGCAAAATTCTGTATGACTAAGCCTTTCAGTTGCTGCGGCACTTTAGCCGTTTTTTTATTTTTGTTATTTGCCGTTTTTTAATGATTTGTTATTCTACATTTTGTTTTTGCTCGCTATGCTATCATTATTTGTTTATTTGTTGTTTGTAAATGCGACGAGCAGATGGAAATAACTTAACATGACGCATCTATGTTAATATTAATAGTTTATATATACACGTATATATCTATGTGTGTGCTGATATACGCATATCGAGTGTACGTACATATGTACATATATGTATTTTGAACACACTTTTGGCTGCGGTCGAAAGAATTTTAAAATGGAGAGTGAATTATAAAAATTGTATATGATATTCAAGGCGATAAAGGTATTTGAAAATTGTGCTGATTAAAAAAAATATATGTACATATGTATGTATATGAATTTAAAATTTATTGGGTTTTCGAGTATTTTTAAATTTCGAAAAAATTTATTTTTTTGTATATCTGAAGTCAACTTCCCTTTATTGAACAATCGCATGTGTAGGTGCAAAAAAATTTTTTTTTGTTTTTATAAGAACTTATGTATGCTCGTTATAACTGTAATGTAGGAATAATTTTAAAGACATTCAAAAAATAGAAAAAAGTAAGTTTGCCGTCGGACACTTCCTGGATAATAATGAGAGCATCAGGTGTGTGAAGAGGAAAACAAGTTCAGAAGGAGGCAGAAAGACTAGTTTGAGAGAAGAGTGCTGCCTATGCTGTTCGTATGAGTAGAGGTTTCAAAATTGTCGAAGACGTTAACAAACAGTTAATAACACAATAAGGGTTTTCCAAAAACAGGTGTTACAGGTGAATGCATTGCGCTATCGAGATATGATTAACGATTTTTAACTATTTTTTATTTAACGACTGATCTTTTACGGGAAAAGTTTCCGGACTGTGTTATCTCTCGAAGAGGTGATCACAATTTGCCACCGAGATCTTGTAATTTAACACCTTGTGACTTTTTTCTTTGGAGCCACGTGAAAGAGAAGGTCTACACCAACAGCCCAGGGTCGGTTCAAGGTGGAACTCGTGAGGCTATCGAGGACATGCAGCTATGGTCAGACCTTTAGCGCACTTTATATTATACTGATAAATAATGCAGTTACTTCTAAGAGAGTGCAAATTTTCCTAATTTTGTTTTCAGCATGATAAGAGTTATTTATGGGTCTCTTCAAATGCCCAAAAAATAACCGTTATAATTCTTTTGTATTTGTTTTTGCTTATTTTTTCTTGAGTTCTGTCTCAATTACGTTGGACAACTATTTAGCGCACTTACACGTGTTTTTCTCTTACATGCGATCGGTTCGGCAAATAACTATTTTTTGTGGTGAACATTTAATTAATAACGTCTATTATTTAAATTTTTGCTAAAATGGCTAGAGGAAAGTGTTGTTCAGTTGAAGAAAGAAAAATAATATGGAACCTTTACCAAATGGGGACCAATCAAGTGAAGATTTCCAAAATAGTGCATTGTTCAAGAAAAATGGTATACAATGCCATCAGAGATGCCAAGTCGGATGCTAATTTATTAAAACAAAAATATCGTAAAGCTCCGCCACGTAAAAGTCCCCCCGTGACGATCAAATAATTGTAAGGAAGAGTCGATCGGATCCTTTTATGTCTTCACGAACGATAGCGGCTGAAGTAAGGGCAGAATTAGGCTTAGTTGTGTCCAGTAAGCTCGTGCGAAGGCGTCTGAATGAAAATAAAATATTTGGTCGCATAAGCAGAAAAAAACCGCTCCTATCAAAAAATAATATTAAAGCGCGTTTATCATTCGCGCGTAGGCACCTCTTCGAAAAGACTGAGTTTTGGAAACGAGTACTTTTTACGGATGATACTAAAATAAACCGCATCGGTCCTGATGGAAAAACGTATGTACATCGTGAAAAAAATCAGGAAACCAATCCACGGCACACAAAAAAGACGGTGAAGCATGGCGGTGGGAATTTAAAAGTTTAGGGGTCTTTTTCGTGGCGCAGGGTTGGGCCGCTGGTCAAGATAGAAGGAAATATGGATAAGCATATGTATCTGAATATACTTAGAAATAATATGGAGCCATATTCTTTCGAGTTTATGCCAGTAAATTGGATATTTATGCACGACAACGATCCCAAACATACTGCGGGAGTGGTCAAAAACTGGCTTTCGCAGGAAAATATTACCCAGCTCGATTGGCCAGCACAAAGTCCGGATTTAAATCCAATCGAAAACTTGTGGAATGATGTGAAGACGATGGTTGGACAAAAAAAATTTAAAAATATCGATGAACTTTGGGAAGACGTACAGGAAGCATGGAACTCTATTTCTTTGGACAGGTACCAAAAGTTAATAGAGACTTTACCACGCAGGTGTGAAGCAGTTATACAGAATAACGGCTATTCTACCAAATATTGTTATGGTAAATAAAAATAGTCAGCAATCTTTTCTCAATTCTTACAAATATTTCATATTTTTTACAGAAATCAAAACTGCGCTAAGTCTTTGTCCAAATCCCACTATGACCAAATAAGAATTACTTCTATTTTGTCATATCTTTACTAGGGAAAACTGTCTACTTTAAGTTATTTTGTCTTATAATAAAGTGTTAAATATATTTAGTTAAAAAAACTGGACTTAATTTGGTTTCATATCATTTAATCGAGCATTATATTGAACTCTTTTTAAGTGCGCTAAACGTTTGACCATAGCTGTAGGTCAGCAACTATTCGGTTATGGAAAATTTCATGAAAAGGATATTGTGCTGTTATTTTCCACTATTAACGGCGTATTCTCCTCTTTATAATAAAATAAACATCCGATAATTTATATTAAAAAAATGCATTTTTCTTTGAATATTGAAATAACACCTCTTATTAAATAACATCTTATTTATTTGGTTTTTATTCTGCCAAATTTTTGGTGTGGAATTTTTGCCTTGATTCTTTTACTATTTTTTATATAATTACCGATGCATTAAACTCTTACAACAGTTCATTAAATTCGCCACGCACATAAACCTCCGCTACATAATCTGCACAACAATAACTAAACGTCTCAGCTAAAGGCTTTGTACACACAGGGTAACAGCACACCTCACTCCACTGCACTTAAGAGAGATATACAAAGTACATGTTTGCTGTTGTAATTCATTGTACTCATAACTCGAAAGGCAATGGATTTGATAGACAATTGCTTCCAAAGGTAATCGCGTTGAATACAACAATAAATATGCATGTGAAGTGTACAACAACTTACAACTATGTAATCAAAAGAAGCAGAGTATACTTTATTCAAATATTTGTTTTTTATTCTGTATTCGTCTGTTATTATTATGAGGGGATTTAGAACTGCTACTTGAAATATTATGCCATATTCTGCATAATAATGAAGGTATATTAAAGTGTAAACGTATTTCTTATATATGTAAATATGTAATGATAAATGTATAATTTTGTACAACTTTGTCTCTCTCGAATGAATGCGACTTAGTGTTTCCGAAGGCAATTTTTGCGCTGAACACGAATGTTGAACGCTTTTGAGAAATCGTAATGCTGAAACGGAATACATTAAGAATCAAGGCATTATTAGAAATTAAAGCCTAACTAAATCCTTTTGTGATTGCATATGTTGTACTCTTTACATACTTATAATTTTCGATTTTATTTCCGAAGAATTAATTTCTTCACTATTTTGGCCATCGCTTAGCCGGTACCGAACTATTCGCAGAAAACAATTATAAATAATTTCATATATTTGCTACATACATATTTTCCAAAAATATAAAAAAAAAATGGTTAGATAAGTATGCAGAAATGGCTAGAAGTTCTTCCATTATGTTGTGTAAAAAATGCATGGCGATATCTATTAACGGAACTTCATTAGATGAAAATAAGCTCTTACTTTTACACAGGGAAAAAGTATGTTGCAAACTTTGAAGCCGTTTGTCTTGAGGTTTTTTAAGATAATGATACTATATGAGCGATATGTATGTACATACATACTTAACGAAAGTTAATATTTTTATTTATAAAATATAATAATAATCCGTTCTTTTCGAAGGTAGCTTTATTAAGCATTTCCAAGGTTACGTAATTCTTACAACTAAGTTAACAAATATTGGCTTAAAAACGAATAGTGAGAGTCAAAATTTGAATTGTTGTTTTTGCTATTTAGCAAAGAGAAATAGATGGGTTTAGATAAAGTCGTTAAAGAAATGGCCAGTTAGTAATGAATCAAATTAAGAAACGTGAAGAAGAGAGGTTAGAATAGGCCTCTTCTGTTCGCCATTTCCCCGCTCGCTATTTCTATTCTCGATTACTTTACGAAAAATTTGCATGCGAAAGCAACAATAAAGTTATCGAGTAAGATTCGCCGCTAGCGAGTATACGCCGCACTGCCTTACCAGAACATGTAATTTAAGGCAGTTCTCTTCCCGCGTTACCTATTCTTGGCGAAAAAAAAAAACGTATATAAGTAGGAGAGGCAAGGAGAGAATGAGTACGGAAGTGTGTGTTGTTGTGAGTGGGAGCATGCCAATGAAAACGGTTATAAAACCAACCGTTCATGCTTTAAAGGGAAGAGTGAACTGCACTGCTATTCAACTCTTGCTAATGCTTCGGCAACACGCTCATGCATTTGCTGTCTAGCAGCTTATATGTGTGCGTGTCGGGTGCATGACGCTAGTATCAAAAATTTTTGATTTTCATCATGCAAAAGCCGACAACAAGTATGTGTGACACGAAGCAAGTACGTATGTCACCCGACACGCACACAATATAAGCTGCTGGACAGCAAACGCATGAGCATGTTGCCGAAGCATAACATTTGCTGATCGTCTGCTAAACCGAATCAAAGCTAACATCGGCAATTGCATTGAATCGCATTGAGTGCGAAGAAAAACGAATGAGGTTGTGAGAATAGAATATTAAATATTAATATTTAGATTATTGAACAATTTTTTGTTTTCAATGTTGGAGCGTTTAAAAGTTGCTATTAAAGCTGAAGGAGGTTGAACAGAATATTAGTAAATTCTTTTGAAATGTTTATATGCCACTAATTCATAATGTGATATAATTTTTTTGGTCGTGATATAGTCAAAGTTTGGTATAAATACCAAATACTAGGCGACAGAACTTCACTTCTTTCACACTTTATTCTATAGCTAACTTTGCCCGAAGCGATGTTACGAAGATTAAGGATCTTGTATATTTTAACAGTAAGATAAATTTTATGTTTTGCAAAGCGTACTCGGTTCTAGGTATCATTTGGTATAGAACCTGCCCATTTCGGATCCATTTATGTGCCTTTAAGCAAAACATTTTTTTTGCTGTTTGAATTTGTATGCCCGCTTCAGTACAAAGGTATTAATTAAGAAATCAAAATTATATGAAAATGTAAGGAAATAAATATAAGTATGTATGTAATTCCAATACTTTGAAGAGATTTTATAATATATACAATGTTTACGTATGTAATTATTTTATGGCGAAAGTAACGATTCATGATAAAATGAGATTGTTCAATGATATGCCTACATATCTACATATGTACATATGTAACACATACTTTTGTCGAGCATTAACACTCACCTACATATACATACATACATATATGCACAAATAATAAATTAAAAAAAAAAATGCAAGCAGGTTGAAAAAATTCAAAACGAAAGTCGCGGTAAAAAAATGCACGAAAGTAAAATTGATACTGCAAGAGTTGAATGATTGATTGGACAATAAAATTATTTAAATATTCTTATTTTTACATATGGATATATAATGGTATTCACGTGTCAACATATTATTGCGGTTTATTACACATGTGCATACTTATACATATGTATGTACATATATTTGCATGTAAATCTGTTCACCAACTGACCGAGTGAATGCTCAGCAAACCAGCTGTCCGAGGCATTGTTAACGACAATATTGCTGCTTTCGATCAATTAATACGACTATATTTTTTGCTCGATTTTCCAGGGAGTATTCCCAGCAAGCAAAATTGCCAGGCATTTTCTGATATCAGGCAAATATTTGGGTAAAATGTTGACTAATTATTCAAGTCTTACAGATTTGTTACAGATGGCCGTTGTGCGTGGGGAATTTTATTTACATTTGCAACTGCTAATATGTAAAAACAAAAACACTTATGCGTTATATTATTAATGTTATGTCTGCGTTAAGTTTATTCTCTTATTTATCATTTATGTTTTCCAAACTCTTTGCTTTGCATTGCAATCATTTTTATTTTAGTATCATTTCTATTTTGTTCATCTCATTTGTCCTTTACATATTCTTGGCTTTACAATGTAATCTTTTTTATTTTGATCTCATTCCTATCTATCTCATTATCTCCTTGCTTTATTTCAATTCCTCCACCTTGCGTATCCTCCCAACCATAAACTGTCAATGCGTAATGAAATAGCAAAAGAAGTAGACAAAGAACATGCAAGAGGATTGCTTAAACTCATTTCTAATCGCTACAATGGGTTTAATGTCTGTCAGTTGAATGCGCGAAGTTTGAATGCTGAAAAAATTGACTATCTAAATTTTGTTTTTGATAATTTGAGCATTGACTTAATATGTATTACAGAGACATGGTTTAAAGACTATATTGATAATAATAATAATGTATATTCCCTGTGCGACTACACTATTATTAGATGTGATAGGACTACTAAGACTCGAGGAGGTGGTATTGCTTTATATTTTAAAAATAATTTTAAATGGAAAGAGATCTGAGATCATTTTCAAGAAGTCGAATACATTTTTGTTGAATTTTATGATAACAATACCAAATGTCTTGTTGCATGCATTTACAACCCTAGCAATAGAAATGACCTCTCAGTGATATTTGATAAATTAGCGGAATTCCACATCTCCTATGAACATATTATTGTGTGTGGTGATTTAAATGTAGACCTTCTTTGTGATAATTTTTCCTCCAGGAGGTTGATAGATAGTTTCCAATCATTAGGAATTTCCTTAATTAATGAATATGCTACTCGTTTTGCACCCCACTGCAAACCAAGTCTTTTGGATGTATTTTGCGTCAGTGACAGAGATTACGTCAGTCATATTGATCAACTTCCTATGACTGGAGTTTCCGACCACGAGTTGATATTCTTATCTTACAACATCCAGTTCAACAGACACAATCAAGTAAAGGAGATATTTTTTAGAGACTTTAAGCTTATTCAGCATGATCTCCTAAATAAGGAGGCTGCCGACCTTAATTGGAATATGTGCCGGTTATTCACAACAGTGGATGAAAAACTGCAACATTTCAATGCTTTAGTCAGCCATCTATTTGATAGGTTTGTTCCGTTGCGTAAAGTTAAAGTCCACGGAAATAGGAAACCATGGTTTACGCGTGAGATATTGTCTTTAATTAGAGAGCGTAGTAAAGCATATAAGAAATGGAAAAATGATACAAACACTCACTCGTGGCAAAAATATCGTGTAGCAAGAAATAAAGTAACTGCAATCACTAGAGATGCCAAAAAGGCATATCTACATTGGAAGCTCAACGATAGTTTACCTCCGAAAGTCCTATGGAAAAACCTTAAAACCTTAGGTGTCTCAGGAGAGAATAAGTCCGTGTGCAGTTTTGACCCAGAAATCTTAAATACTCACTTTCTAGCATCTAACAGGGCTCCACTCGACATACCTGTAAAAGTTCCTCTACGAGAGCATGTTAATGACGGTGAGTTTGAATTTGTGTCTGCAACTGAGATGGATTTGATACAATGTGTACATACTGTCAAATCTAATGCCATAGGGACCGACGGCATTTGTCTTAAATTTCTTAAAATTATTCTACCATTGGTAATACCATCTATTACGCACATAATTAACTTTTCAATCACCTCATCTACATTTCCATATCTTTGGAAGATAGCAAATATAATACCTGTGCCTAAAATAAAATGCTCTACCGCTTCTCAGCACTTCAGACCAATAAGCATTTTACCTGCCCTATCGAAAGTATTTGAAAAATTTTTGGCGCGACAAATTACCTGCTACTTGGACAAGAACAATCTGCTGAGTAATTTCCAGTCGGGTTTCAGAAGTCTGCATAGTTGCTCCACAGCTATGCTTAAAAATTTTGAAGATGTTCGCTCTGCTTATGATAAAAACTACCTAACAGTGCTAGTATTACTCGATTTTTCAAAAGCATTTGATACTATTGATCACAACATTTTACTGCAAAAATTGTGCTGTCAGTATAAGTTTGGAGCATTTTCTCTGCAACTAATAAAAAGTTACCTTTCGAATCGGCTACAACAAGTTAAGTGTGGTGATAACTATTCAAGTCTAAAACCAATTACGTCAGGTGTGCCGCAGGGCTCTATTTTAGGTCCAATTTTATTTTGCATTTTCATAAATGATATTGTTGAGTGTTGCCAAAATTCGTCGATTCATCTCTATGCTGATGACACCCAGATCTACCTGTCAAGGCCAATAGGTCTTATTGAAGATTTGATAGCAAGGCTTAATGAAGACCTCACTCGTATTTCTAACTGGTCCAAATCTAACAACTTGAAATTAAATGAGTCAAAGACAAAGGCAATTGCTATTTCTCATTCAAAGTATGACCTTAACTCTTTGCCGCCAATATTACTTAATGAAGTAAATATTAACTTTGATGACATAGTAACTAACCTGGGTTTCAGAATAAATTCAAGACTATCATGCGTTGACCATGTAAACTTTGTTGTAAACAAGGTATATAATATTCTTAGAAAGCTATATTGTACTGCCTACTTACTGCCACGGCAAACTAAATTAAAACTTGTTAGATCACTCATTGTTCCTCATGTATCATACGCTGAATTAGTATATTGCAGGCTTGATATTAATTCGAAACAAAAATTGCAAACCGCTTTAAATAATGCAGCGCGATTCGTGTTTGAAAAAAGGAAATATGACCATATATCTATCTACTCAAAACAGATTCTTGATCATAACCTCGACTCGTATCTCAAAATACGCTCTCTTTTGTTCCTGCATAAATTAATATACACACAAAAACCATTGTACCTGTATAAAAACATTAAACAATGCCAGTGCACCCGAACATTGAATCTAATTGTTCCGACTTACACTTACTTGGAATCAGAACGCATGTTCTTTGTTAGTGCCATAAAACTATGGAATTCTATACCAACTACAATAAAACTTATAAAACAAGCAAGGTGTTTTAAAACTGCAGTTTCTAACTACTTCTAACCTTAAATCCCCCTTTCCTTCTCCCATTCCCACCATCTTTCTCTTCTTCTCACTTACTACTCTAAAACTATAAGTTTAATAGTTAAAATAGTTTTAAATCTAAGTAGCATTTCTATGTATACCATCCTCGTATTCTAGAATTATAAGAAGATGTACTACCACAAGACTCTGTCTTACTATGTACAAAACAAATCAAATAAATTGAAATAAATTGAAATTGA